>VKOC01021109.1:0-11117 GCA_009364415.1 Spea multiplicata | reverse complement strand
CCCGTCAAGAGGGCTTATCTGCCGTGTGCCCCGCAAGAGGGCTTATCTGCCGTGTGCCCCGCAAGAGGGCTTACCTGCCGTGTGCCCCGCAAGTGGGCCTCCTGCCTAGAGACTACTGCCTTTACTTGCTGGTCATATCTGATATCAATACAGTACCTTTCCTCCGTATTCTGTTGTGCTGTGTGTTATTTCGCCTGTCCGTACCACATCACTTACTGTCATGCATCGTGGGGTGCAAACAGAACCCCTTGTATCCCCTGCTACTGGGCTCCTACCCGACCTGCTTACCAGGGTCCTGACAGGAAGATAGTAGATGATGGAAGATAGAAGATGATGAAAGTAAGAGATGGGGAGAAAGGGTGTGTGTGTGTGTGTAAGGGCAGTGTGTGTGTAAGGGCAGTGCAGGTATTTGTATGTTTGTAAGCTGGTGTGTGTGTGTGAAGGGCAGTGTATGTGTATATGCGTATTAATGTGCAGGCGTGTGTGAGGCATCTTCATCAAAACAAACAGTAAACTATTTGCTACTTTCACACTAATTACATTAAAACTTTAACTAAAACATTTTGTAAAAGGAACAGTAGTAGCCTGTCATAGCTGCTAACAAATGGCAAAAACAAAATGAGGGAGCTGGCGTTATTGGCAAGTCATGTACAGCCTGACCTCATTGGTATCAGAGAAACATAAGTGTAATCATAATAATCTGGTAATTTAATATTTACTGGGCATGTACAAGCCAGAAAGCCTGGAAATATTTTCAAGAAGTCAGCGTATGTGGTCAACTGAACACATCTTTATGGTGAGAAAATGAAACACTGCAGAACATCCAATGTGCTAATGTAAATATTATAAGATGTTAAATACGGCATTAGGATCTGTCAGCAAACAAAGCCTATAATAGAATAAAAGTAAAGAATCAAATAAAAATGCTTAAATCACTCTCTAAAATATCATTAAGAATAAGTGTGCCTTGTGATTCTAGCCATGAATGTAAAAGCACGGCTTGCTTCTTTCAACCTTGGTGCATAGGCTTAACTTTTAGCTTTCCATGTGTAGCTGTGTATGAGATCGCTGAAGCAAGAAAGGGATAAGAAGTTGACAATCCATATCCATGTCACACATTCACACTTGGCTGGGCTTGGCTTGGCCCTCCAGCAGTTCAGAGGGTTAAAAGTGCTAAAATCAGCTATGCTGCTACTGGGTAAACACTGTAGGTCTACTCTGACAACTGTTTCCCTAGTCTTAAATAAAGCAAGACATAAAAGACTAGTTTAAGAAATATGATGATTAAAAAAGGCATGCTGCCAGTTCATACACGTAGGATCTATCACTATGTTACATCACATGTCAAAGCATAACCGCAATTGGGATAATCTTATATTAAGGGAAGAGAGTAGAATTCTAATAGGCTTGTTTTTTTCAGCAAGACACTATAATGAGGTAGAATATTAAGTTCGCTTTCTAAGCTGTCAGCTGATTTTAGTACAACTTTTTCATTTTCATTCGGCTCGTTGATTTCCAAAGTATGTACTTTTACAAACACGGTGTTACAAAAAAGCTGAATTTCTCTTTTCTAAAGGATACACCAAAAATGATACCAACTACTTTTACTAATCTAATATTAATCAGGTAAAAAAAATACTAAATATACTCGCTGAGCAATAAAAATAATAGGAAAAAAGGAAAACTGCAAAATATATTTGGTTAATAGATTAATCCCGCGGATATGTTTTTTTTTCGTTGGTCAGTGGAAAAAGTAAAGAGGCACCATGTCATAAACATGTAATATAGGGCTGTCCAACTAGTGGCCTGCGGACCGCATTTACTTAATGATGCGCTCGTTTTTGCCCATGGTGAAAACAAACATACAAAAGCACAAAATGATGCTTGAAAGGTTAAAAATAGTCTATTTTAGATTGGCAATCAATAAGCACTGATCTCAACCTGATTCAAAACCTTTGGAATGGACTGCAATTGGAGAGCAAGAGAAACTACAAGAAGACAATGGCAAGAACGTTATAGACCGCTACACAGATTGTTTGGAGGCTGTCATTGTTTCCAAGGGCCGTAAACCAAATATTAGGGAAGGGTGCCTCTCGTGCTGTTTGGGTCATATTTTATGTTTCCTCTATGGAATCACATGACAGTTTGAAAAGGCATAATTTTTACTTTAAACATCTAATTAAAATATTCTGAAAATACAAAATAGGTACATTTCCAATTAGATACTGTATGGTGGTGTACATGATGTAGAAAATACTCAAAGTTCCCAATAATGTTGACTATAACTGTATGGTATGTCATTGTGAGAATGAGTATTTGTAAGTGTGTGTGTGTGAGATTATATGTTTGTAAATTGTTGTGATTGTGTGTCAGTGCATGAGCCTAACAAGAAGCATCATGTTTAATTTATCTTGTAAACAGATTAGGTGCTTTACAACTATTGAAGCAGAGGAGGTACTGTTTATTATTCACATATTATCTACTATGTTTACTAGATTTGTCTTGATATTAGCTAGCATTTAGACTCAAAACCTGTTTTTTCTAGTGCATTGTATTATGTTAATTTTTTGTCTGTAATAAATGTTTTGTATAATATACTCTGGCCACTTTATTAGGTACACCTTGCTAGTACCAGGTTGGACCCCCGTTTGCCTTCATTCGTTTCTACGAGGTGGTGGAAACATTCCTCAGAGATTTTGGTCCATATGGACATGATGGCACCACGCAGTTGCTGCAGATTTTTTGGCTGCACATTCATGATGCAAATCTCTCGTTCTACCACATCCCAAAGGTGCTCTATTGGATAGAGATCTGGTGACTGTGGAGGACATTGGAGTACAGTGAACTCATTGTTCAAGGTTCGACACGTGGGTTCAGAGATGGTATTCTGAATACCTTGGTTGTAAGAACTGGTTATTTGAGTGACTGTTTCTGTCATCTCAAACCAGTCTGCCCATTCTCCTCTGACTCCTGACATCAACAAGGCATTTTCGTCCACACAACTGCCACTCACTGGATATTTTTTCTTTTTCGGACCATTCTCTGTAAACCTTAGAGATGGTCGTGCGTGAAAATCCCAGTAGATCAGTAGTTTCTAAAATACTCAGACCAGCCCGTCTGGCACCAAAAACCATTCTAGGTTCAAAGTCACTTAAATGTCCATTCTGATGTTCGGTTTGAACTTTAGCAAGTTGTCTTGACCCTGTCCACATGACTAAATGCAGTTGCTGCCATGTGATTGGCTGATCAGCTATTTGTGTTAGCAAGCAATTGAACAGGTGTACCTAATAATGTGACCAGTGAGTGTATATGTTATATTTTAAATAAGAACCTAGCTAGTATAGCCTTCATTGCACACTGTGCAGAGGGGGCTGTAAGGGGCACTGCCCTGGGTCAGACCTAGGTTAGGGCACAATAAAAATACCTTCAGGTCTATAAACTAATGTGGGATTACTTGAGAGTTGGCAAAAAATACAGCAGATGAAAGCCCAACTCGTGATTTCATTAAAGTCAACACATACTGTATTAGCAGGGCACAAAATAGAAAAAAGAAATGTATGCAGGAAATGTGAATAGAAAGGAAGTTGAAAAAGGCATGAAACAAAAAAATACATAATTTGTGAGCTGCCTGTCACCTTGAAATCACAGAAGTTTATACCTCATAGACGTGAATGGAGCACCATAAAGTCAATGGAGACACAAATAGGCTTCTGACAGTTTTTCTTTTATATTGAGGAGCCAGAGCTCTATGGAACATTGCTGGGTGGATCCTTAAAAAGTTAAGTGTGCCTTTTTTTCTTTAAGGTAGCCAACCTCATTGTTGCCCTCCGTGGTCCAGTTCTTATGCTCACGTGCCCATTGTAGGTGCTTTCGGCAGTGCTCGGGGGTCAGCATAGGCTGTTTCATTGTTATTGTCCGACTCAATATATAATCATGGCAGTTATGCATGTGTATGTATTTAATTTATATACCACTTACAGGGTCTGCAACAGGCATTTGTCCCCTGTTCCTGAGTAGAATTGAGTTGTAATCTATTATTCTTCATTGATAAATATTGTGGACAATATAATATGTATAATATTGGGGAAATTCCTATCACATTTTTGTATGGTATGTCCTGATAAATGTGAAGTCCTGCGAGTGCTCCTTTTTGCTATATATATATATATATATATAATATTATATATATATATATATATATATATATATATAACCAAGATGTATCTACTATTCATATTTTTATCCCTGATTATGTATTGATTGCTTAAAGCTTGTAGAATATATATATCGTAGTAAACAAGTGCATGCACAAGTAGTGTCAAATACATACATTATTTCAGGAGCTAGAGTTTTCAGCTAGCCCTGCCGGTAAGTGTAAAATGTTGTACAGTGCACCTGCAGACTTCTATGTCATTTTGCATATTTACTTCACATTTTAGTAGTAAAGCCTAAAGGAAATCCAAAGTTGCATTTGCAAAATGAAGGTACTGTTTTCCCTACAAACAAGAACACAGAATATTTTTTTCAGAGGGTATTATTACATATTCTTTTTCAACAGCAGTTCAAATACAGTTGACTTTGTTATAGAATAGCATATTTTTAGAAAGTACTGCTATAGTTTTATATGGATATAATAGTTATTCTGCAGCATGATGCAATAGTTTTGGCATTAAGCTACACTATTTTAGTTATTGTTTCCATTGTGTAGAAGGCTTCTAGAGGTTGTTATAACAACATGTATTAAATATAATGAATTTATTTTTCTAATTTTTTTGGATCCTAAAGATGGTCATTGTTATATATATATATATATATATATATACATATATATTTATACATAATATATATATAGTATATATATATATATATATATCACCGTATATGTCACCGGGTTTTCTCAGCCAAGCACGGTAGCAGACATCCAGGAGGATACATGCTGCTTTAGCAGGGAGTAGTCTGCTAGGGCTCTTTTGTTTAAAGGTACATGGGCTGGATTACTTGGATAAGTGGGAGAGCTCCAGTCCACACCCCTAGTCCACTACGGGTTTTTTCTTACACCCAGGAGTCCTCAGGTGAGGCTTCCTATGCTCGTTACTGGGGAGGAAGCCTTAAAAGAGAGGGCTGTTTGCAGGGTGTAGGAGAGACTGAGGCAAGGAGCAGTTACAGCCAGCGCTGCAGCCCACCAGGTATGAAGCTTTACCTATGGACAACCTGTTCCTTTGCTTTGTGCCAGACCTTAGTCTGTAGTAGTGGGATATTAAGGTATCCGGATGTTTTGTTAGAGCCGGACAGGCTTCATCTAAATAAACATGCTTGACTTTTGAAACCTGTGTGAATACTGTCATTGCCGCCCCATGTGTGAGCTGTCCCCTACAATATATATATATGTTTTCACAAATTTGACTTTTAAGTAAATCCGCATAAAAAAAGATTGTGGAGGTTCTCCATTCTCACAGCATAGTGAAGACAAGTGGTTGTAATTCCTGGTATCATAGAAGCAGTGGCAGCTACAGCTTTCATATTTAGGGGGGCATATGAGGGGACAGGAACCAAAGTAGGGGGGGTTATAAAACGCTACATATATTATATATGCGTTAGACGTGCATTTTTAACTACATAATATGTACTTATCTCTTTGAAGTAAAGACTGTTAAATATGATTTCAAAATAACAGCTAAACTGCCAATTATTTTTCATTGTTTAATATTAGACCCTGCTGCCAATATATATATATATATATATATAAATTATACCCTGCTGCAATATATTTTATATTGAAAAAAAATTGACCCAGGAAAGCATTCCTCGGCCCCACTCCAAGCATGCGATCACTCCTTCCGCTACCACGACAAAAAAAAATATTTGCCACACTGACTGCAAATTAGGGGAAGACTGTGAGTCTGTGCAGTCTTCCCTCTTTCTTACCCTACCATGACATTGAGAGGTCCTTGCCCCTGTAATCGTCCCCAGTGTCCCTTTGTCCCCTCATACATAAATAATGTATGGAAGCATAGCATTGCAGGTATAGATCAACAGAACACACAAACCCAGCATTGTAGGTATAGATCAACTGGAAATCACATGTAAACCCAGCACTAAATGTATAGATCAAATAAACAAAAATAAATCAAATAAACAAAATGGAAACGGCACTGCAGGTATTGAAGAACTGAATAAGACATACAAACCCTGTATTTGCAAGTATAAATAATGTATGGAAACACAGCATAGCACATATAGATTAATAGAATAACACAAAAACCCAGCTTTGCAGGTCAATTGGAATTCACATAAAAACTCAGCACTTAAATACTAGGCTAGAAAATCCATAGATATTCTGTAAAGCTGGTAAAGCTGTAGGTTTGAGTATGGCCGCCATTATTTATGTAAACAGTTAATAATAATATTAACCCCTTAAGGACAATGGGCGGTCCCTAAACCTATTGAAAACAATGCATTTTGAGCCCGTACATGTACGGACTTTGTCATTAAGGGGTTAATATCATATAACTTCCATTTAGTATTGCGTCCGTTGTCTAAAACTTTCCTGTAACACTGGATATAATTTCGAGTAACACAAAATTTTTTTATTTCTTCCCCTTGCGAACTTCATGGGTACTAGATCATAAGCAATGGTTAGGGCTGGCCCTACCATGGAGCAGAGTGGGGCAATTGCCGCCCAAAGGTGTTGGAAAATGTGTGCCGGAAAATGAGGTCACTTCCGGCGCTCAGCAGTAAAGCAGCGCGCACCGTGGCAGAGCAGGAAGACTCGCCGCAGGACCGCTGAAAAGTAAGGGGGGGGATAGGGTAGATAATAGGGGGGGGATAGGGTAAATAATAGGGAGGGAGAGGAGGGGTAGATAATGGTGTCGGCGAAGTTAAAAAATGCCGCCCCCCCTGGCATCAGCAGGGGGGCAGCATTTTAAACTTTGCCCCAGGCACCATTTTGTCTTGGGCCAGCCCTGCCAGTGGTTGTGCACACTCACGAACTGTTGAACTTTCATGGGTAATGTGCCTGTGTTCCTTTTAGATAGACTAATTCACTATATGCATGATGCCAGGAAGGTACATTTCTCCTTGAAACACTGCTCATATCCCAGAGTGCCTAGGACATTGATGTACATATGGTTTGCATTGATTCCTGGGGAAAAAGTGGGTTTTGTAAGCTTTTAGAATTATATATGCCAAGATATGTGTAGTGCTCAAAAAATGATATAATATATTCATATAAGCACCTTGGTTACTGATTAAAAGTATTTAACTTAATATTTGAATTTTTTTAAATGAAAAAAGAAATAGGGGTTTTCGAGGTTTCAGTTGGCAATGAAAGAGACAGTATTGCTAGTCAGACAAGAAACCCAGGTTTTATCGGTGACAGAAATATTTACTGCCAAACTTATTTATTTATTTTTGCAGTACCATTATGAAATCCAATCACTCCTCTTTAACATTCTCCAGTGTTATAAAATTACAGTTCAGCTGACAGGATTTTATATACCAGTAGCTGGTCTAGAGTCTCAGTGAAAGTTAATTGAAACAATAAAAATATTTAATCACAAATCAAGAAAATAATATTTGACAGTAAATTTATAAGACTTTGGCACACAAGGATGTTCCGAGGGCATCATTAATGGTTATCATGAAAGTTAAGTATTATAGTTAATAGCTAAAATCTCATAACTGATAGTGATTTAGAAATCTGGACTATAAAGTAATGTTGCATATTCCAACACAATTTGAATTATAAGCAGAACCTTTTTGGAACCATGTTTAATGATTGAAATCATGCTTGCCAACCAACTTAATACTAATGCTAACTATTGCATTGACACTCATATTACTAGTGCAGACAAATCGGCAATGCAACCCTGAAATTTATAGGGTACACATTGAGGTATCTATGTTGGCAAACTACATTCTCTTTAGCATCCAAACCCCATCTTCTCTATCCTATTCTAAAGTGTGATCAACTTTGACTCCACTGGAATATCGATTTCTCCTGATAAAATACTTTCTCTACTAAGTATGAGGTGGTGTCTTTCCCTTTCATACAACCATGGTTCCTGTATAGCTAAAGAATAGCGTTATACACTTTAAAGAACCATTGCTGTAATTAATGCCGTACTTTGAAAAAAATGTTAAGGCTTGACTGGGAATTCTGAGTGTTCCATAACCTGGAAAGTACGTGAATAGAAGCAGTAAAATACAGATTCTCCTGATTGCAAATTAGTTTCTAATATAGCAACATGGACAAGAAATTGCACAACAAATATTGGCAAGTAGTTTGCCATGGACTATATAGCGAAACAGCACTGATGTACTAAAATATTAGTAGTAGTAGTAGTGTGTTTATTAGACTTGTGCAATCGTCTTCGGGCAAACATGAAAACGAACACGAAGAGTGCTTTTTCGTGTTCGTTCCGAAGACAAGAAGAAGAGAAGACAGCGGCGGTAAAACGTAGACGAAGACACACACACCACGAAGATCTTCGTTATCGTCTTCGTCTACTAATCTCCCCGGTCCCTTCCCCATCTAGCCTACCTTATCTTCACAGCACCGCGGGAGTTGACGGAAACGGTTACAGGGAGCTCCTCTGGCATCAATCCGTAGGTTAAAGTGGCCGTGCAAGCGACCAATAGGCTGACACGGCTCCTTAACCCCTTAAGGTGCAACAAGTTACTGCACCAGGACCAATAGAGTCGCTCATACAGACATATAAAATCCTAATGCAGCAACTTGTCCGGCAGATACCTCTGGTTTCCCTGTTCTATCAGTTAAGTGTCCGTACAAGCGACTTTATTGGTGAATGCCAAGCAGCTTAGCATGTCTTGTTATGTAAAACTTGGGTTTAATCACTAAAGAGTTACTGCATTTGCAAGGGCCAATTAAAAGAGATTCTGCTGCAAGACAAGATTGGATGGTTGTGTGTAATGCACAGTGAAATTGATTAATTTTCCAGATTAAGCTATGCATTATGTAGAGCCACCTAAATCCTTCTTGGAGGAGAACCTTACCAGGGATTGCCATGAGCAGCGAAGCCAGCGAATTGAAATCCTTCATATCCTATTTGAAATGTTGTATAGTGTTGCTAAAATGATAACACTTTCAAGTATTAAAAAAGTTTGTGCTTCAGATGAATTTGCCAAGTTTCTGCTGTTACTTTGCTGTTCATCAAGTAATGTACCCTTCATTCGCTAATTAAATACAGCACAACTAATCTTTATTAGCGAGTGAAATTATTAAACCAAATCACATATGAATTATTTGTGTGTAATTATAACATCTGTTGGAACATCATGTCAAGCTAAATCTGGATGTATTTTGGATATGTTGTCATGAACTATAATGGAATGATGCTCAGATGTCTTATACATTATAAACAAACACAATGTTTAAATATAGTGCACTAAACTCTGTGTAAATTGATTCCCCAAGCAATGTTTCAAAACCCATAGCTTCAGATAAATTTACTAGAATTCACAGGATATAAGCAGAGCAATTTACATACAAATCATCACTGAAAAGCATAAAAATTAATGGTATAACATAAACCTTCTGTAAGTAATAACAAACCTTTAATGCATAATTCCAACCTGGCTTCTTTGGATGCAGACTAAATACGTAAAATGTCTGTATATACCGTATTTACTCGGTTATAAGAGGACCCTGATTATAAGACGACCCCCCAAAATTGGAATATTAATTTAGAAAAAAAGCCTGAATATAAGACTACCCTATAAGAAACGTTTAATTAGTAAATATTAATTCACATGTAAACTATTTTTTCATATTTAATAAAAACTATGATTGAGAAAAATGCATTTTTTGTTTTTATTTCCTTTTATTTGCCAACCTGCCCCCCAGTTATGCCTTATACCCTATATGCCACTCTGCCCCCAATATGCCTTATACCCCCTATTTACCACTCCGCCGCTACCCGGGACTTCTATGACTGAGCACTGGAAGGTCACGTCATGCCGGTGCTCCGTCATAGAAGCCCTGGCGGAAGTGTCAGGAAGCAGCAGAGGTTGTCTCTCCTCTCTGGCAGCCGGTGAACATTTGCGCGATGCACGCAGACGACCTCCGCTGATGCTGGCCGGTACTACTGTATGTGCAAGATACTTGATTATTCAAATATTCTATACAGCTTATGCATTCTTTATTGGTGGTGCTGTATAGAACTTTAGACTATCCCTTTAATAGCAGAGCTTCTTCAATTTCTTCAATCATTCACAGGAGTGGGTAGATTCCCTGGGGCTAAAAGTGAGCAGCAGCATGCTGATAGATAACTGCGACTCAAATCTAAAATTCAGCAATGGTGACCAATATCTCCTAAATGTTGTAGAAGAAACACATATTTCCCTTGTTGGCTGCCTTTCCTGGAGTGTGAACTCTGTATCCTAAACATGTAATAAAATGTATTACATTTCAATGCTTAGCAATTAGCAGTACTCTATACTGCATCATTTAATTGCTAGTATGAAGACAATTTAAATTATATACCTAGACCATAATTGGATTTCGTACTGTAGTAGTATTTAGTGGAGGACAAAACACAAATAGAACCACGTGAAATGATTATTGTTGCAAACATTATATCTGTTAAATAATTATATAAGTGCAGTTCCAGTTCGTCAGCTTTGTTGGTTTATAAATTCTGCACAGCATGTACTTAAAATGCAGTTTATACTGCCTCTGCACAGCAGATAAACAAATACTACACTATGGGACCTAGTATGCATTTCACATATTAACGGACAGAGATTAATGGGTCCTGAAAAGATTTATATTGGTGTTCAGTCTAGAACAGGGGAGGGCTGGCAGCCTAAGGCCTGGGGGGCAAGTCTAGTCAAATGGCCCATTGCACCACCAAAGCGACTGTGAGCGACATTCAAAGTGGCCATTGTGCGGCAGTCAGGCCACCGGCGCCTAATGCACACACCGCGTCGCCCAATGGCTGTGCCTCAGCTTTTCGTCCCATGTCCCATGATGAAGAGCTGAGGCATTGCCATTGGGCCTGACTGCCACACGACACAGGGGCGTACCTGTGGCAGATCCTGTATGTGGCACCCCCACACACACACACACTTTGTGATTGCTGTTAATATATATATAT
>VKOC01021108.1:0-51907 GCA_009364415.1 Spea multiplicata | reverse complement strand
TCTGTAACATGCCTTCTAGCCATATTGATCTTGTGTTTCTGCGAACAAGGTTCGCCAACTATTCTGCTTTATACCTCTTGCTATGACACTTCAAAGGGCAACTAAATATGGGAAAATAGGCAGTAGCTGGAGGCAAAATTTCTCTTTAACGATTAAGCTTTTGTTAAAGCTCAAGTTACAGGGACGGGAGAAATTGCCCTTGTCGGTGAGATCCAGGGACCAGATTTTCTGGTTAACTGAGGCATTTTATCAGATATGTACTGTATATTGTAAAGTTGTTTTTTCGCCATAACTTGGTTGTCTGGTCCCTAGTAGAAAAAAGCCACACATTCTTGCTGATATATATTAACGTAATAATCAACAAATAATCAACAATAATATTAATAACAAAAAAGTGATGAGCTCTTGTGGACTACCTTGATCATCAGCCAGATTGATGATGAGGATCATCAGATTCATAACCTAGAAAATTGCGTATGGCAGAGGTACAAAAAAGCTGTACCTCCATACTTATAATTATGATATAAAGTTATCCCTGTGGCATGTATGCTTACCCTACAATATATGCAATCTACATGTAGGTACAACCACATACCGTATTTTGGATTAATTTACTAAGGAGGTTCAGGATTTTTCTTTAGTAAAAATGTTTGTTACGTTTATTAATTGGTTTGGCTTATATGATGATGTATTAGGAAAAAATATGTTTTATAATATTGTCTATGGTACCATTATCTCATGTGATGTGGTGCATAGTTTGCATATTTTAGCCTTTCACAAATAACTTAACTTGTCCTAAAGAAGATAATTATATAGTTTTCCCCAGGGATGGACAAAGAATCCATGCAAGGATCCACTGTAGTCTCCAGTAAATGTCCACCATGAGCAATGTAGTTGCCTACCCCATACTCATACTGTTTATGAGGTTTTAAGGGGTTAAAACTATATGCAAATATTCTTATAGAAGAGGTCTGTATTTAAGTGAATGGACATTAACGCATACTTTTTAGACTTTTTCTTCTTTGCCAAACTGGTTTTAAATGTTTCCCAATGTATTTTGCCAGCAGCTTATTAACAGAGAAACTGCACCTTCACCCCTAAATTGGAATAATTAAGACTTTGAAGAAAAATACGTGATTTTAATGGTGTGAATTTAAATAGATGTGTAATGGAAAGCTCCAGACTGCATAAATGCCATTAATTTCCAGAATATAATGAATGGGTCTCATAAATCATTGTACACAATTTCTCTCTCCAGAGCAATGACTCATATTTAAGTATAACTAACTTTAAGGCGTTTCAGGACTTTATTGGTACTCTTTACTTAAAGGGACACTCCACTGCACAATAACTTAGAAATTACATATATGTAGTGTCCCCTTTACAGATGCTTGAGAGACAGAACATAATGCAGTATTCCCCATATGCCTCTTTGCCCTCCCTGAAGCTATTTTCCATGCTTGAAGTGTGTTTGGGGAGGAGAAGGTAATCAGTTGCTGCTCTGGAGGTACAAATACCCCTTAAGTCTTTTTTTTTTTAACATGCGTTCTTCTTTGGTGAGGCTATCTGGGGCATTGAACTGTCCCTTTGTACAAGTCACACAATGTATTGATAAATGGAGATTTTGATCAATAATGCTGGCTTTACCATACACAACTTCCAAGACCATGATATCCACTCCTCTAACCATACCTCATAAAACCAATGTGTCCCCATATCTGGGAACTATCCAAAGCCCCCCTCCCCTAAGGTAGTGGCTGTGAGCAGGACTAGTCATAGTTAGTCTTTAAAGTGTTGGTGATTGAAGATACTAAACCAGAGACCTGTGGAACCAATGCTTCACCTGGAGACTCTGGATGAACCTGACAAATTCCCAGGTATGTGTGTTCCTCTTTGGAATACTGGGACTGGGGCATAATATTATCAGAATAATAAGGTTCTCCCCCTTTGGCCTTTACATATGTGTAGGTGACCTAATTTGGCAGTGACTTTTACCAACCCTAAAGAAAGATAAAGGCTAATACTTTAAGCGCCTTGAAGATTTCTTTAAGTGGTGCAAGCTTGTAATAAACTATACCAAAAGTATAATAGAGCAGTTATGTTCAAGTGATTTCATAATGTAATTTACTGAAAAAACATTTAACTCAAATAAGTATATTAAGGATTTAGTCTCATTATATTCCTAATAGTTTGTCACTAAGGTACTTATGTATTGTATGGAATGAAAGCAAAACAGCACCCCAAATACAAACACATAAAAAGTTAATGTAATGCATACCTTCCAGAGATAGGAAAAGTAGCTGTTTCGTGACAACGCATGGAAAAATCAGTTGGTGCCCACAGGGCTTTTACTGAACTTTTCAACTTAAAGGTGGGTGCGATCCCGAATCTCTCGGGACAGTCCTGACAAGCATCAGTCCTGGACGGTGTCCCAGTTTTCAAGACTGTCATCTCATCAGCTTTGCATGAGCAATACCTAAATCTAGCACTAATCATACAAAATTAGGAAAGGCAAGGCATTCACGTTGATGTCACTAAAGCTAAGGGAATTTAGTTGAAGAAAATGTTTTGGGGAATTAAGAGACTTTGTTTCACACCTTCTCTATGCAAAATGGTCTATCTCGCCCCCGGGAGTTGTATTTCTTGTGGACTAGGCTTGTCCTTTTGGATTTGCGCATGGTCCAGCAAGTTAATGCATCTGGAATGCTTATTTAGCTGTCATGGGTGGGGATTTTCTATTTCTGATCCAAGCATATTGCCAGTGATTTGTCAAATGTAAATACATTTTTTTGAGTTATGATTCTAGGTTTAAAGTTCCTATGTCTAATAAATCAACATTTCATTGAAATCAGTGATCATTACAAAGGTCTTTTCTAAACAAAGTGTAGTGCAATGATATAGAGAAGATGTGCTAAATACTTCTGATGATGTGGTCATTCAGAAGTTCGGTTCTTAAAGGGGCAGTATGGTCATATATGCATTCTGGACATTCTAAATTATCGCCACCTTTTTGTTTCTAATACAGAGAAACCTAAAGCTTGTTTTTCATGCTTTCATGGTGTTTAGGGGTCTACGTATATAGAAAATCCATTAATGAGGCACCTGTGTAGCAGGTGGGGCTGCTGAACCCTAAGGTTTGATCAGAACATGCAAATATGTATAATCAGAAAACATATACATAAATGAGAGCGCAAAAACTAAAAAGCATAAAAACATCATGGTTGTGCAGCTCCACCTGCCGTGCAAGTGCCTCATTAATGGTGTCTGGAGAAGTCTTTTAATTGCTTGAGAGTCTCATTTGGGTTAAATTACAATGCAGTCCCACTAATTAAGCAATATAAAACGCACTTCACTTGGGGTACTTTGACGTAGTGGCGGACTAAGCAATATATGGCCATATTGGAATCCCCAATATTTATGCCTTAGATATCTGCTGAACTCCTGCTTTGTTTTGGGTATTAATTGGTCATTTTTTTTAGCAGCAACCCAGGAATCTGAATGCTATGGCTTTCTGTTTTTTGTTTTGTTTTGTTTTGCAGTTCAAAATACTGTTTCTCATTAAGTTGGAGTTTGTCCTTCATTCTTTTCCCACCTATTACTAAATGAGAAGATTTTTATATAAAACTTTTTTTTTTCTACAGAGATTTATGGTTTGAGTAATTCTTAAAGACACGGTGACTCAGTACTGAAATATTCTGTGTCTGTTATTTCTCCTAAAGAGAAAGAAACTCACAGGTCCCTTTAAATAAATTTAGTGGGAACTGAAAAAACAGCCACTTTTTGAATACTGTTAGCATATCAAATACATTTTTTACTAGTCTATGTCTCCATACCGAATCCAATTTTTACATCACTCCAATTCTAAAGACATATGACCCTCTTCAATCTGGTTTTCGCCCTTGACACTCTACTGAGACCGCACTTACTAAAGTTACAAATGACCTACTCACTGCCAAATCCAAGGGCCACTACTCCATGCTAATCCTACCGGACCTTTCTGCTGCTGTTGACCCTGTGGACCACCCTCTTCTCCTTCCAACTTTTCATGCTCTTGGTCTCTGTGACACTGCTCTCTCCTGGTTCATCTCCTACCTCTCTGCTCGTACCTTCAGCAGCTCCGTCTCCAGTAACTCTTCCCCTCCCCCTCTAGTGGGGGTACCCCAAGTCTCAGTTCTAGGACCCCCTTATGTTCTCTTTCTACACTTCCTCACAGTGGCGGAACTACCAGGGTCGCGACTGCGACCGGTCACTGGAGTTCTGCCAGTCAGGGGGCCCAAGGGGTGCCGAGCGGTTGCTGAACGACCGCTCGGCAACTCTTGGGCCCCCCTGACAGAAATCCAGGACTCCTCTGCTCCCTGCCACCTGCCTCAGCGCTGCCCAGTGTGCAGTGTTGGGAGCGTGAGGCATTTGTCTCGGGTGCCAGCGCTCAGCAGTGAAGCGCCGGCACCCGAGACAAACGCCTCTCGCTCCCAACACAGGAGTTGAGGGTAAGTGACCTACAAAGGGGGGGGGGAGAGGGTAGATCGTGAGAGGGTGGGTAGGGAGGGAGAGGGTTCGTGAGAAGGGTGGTAGGGAGGGAGAGGGTAGATCGTGAGAAGGGTGGGTAGGGAGGGAGAGGTAGATCGTGAGAAGGGGGGGTAGGAGGGAGAGGGTAGATCGTTAGAAGGGGGGTAGGGAGGGAGAGGGTAGATCGTGAGAAGGGGGGTTTGGGAGGGAGAGGGGAGATAACCTTAACAGATTCTCGCACCGGGGCCCTGAGGTTTCTAGTTACACCCCTGCTTCCTCACTTGGCAAACTAATCGCATCCTTTGGCTTTCAATACCACCTGTATGCTAATTACACACAGATCTATCTATCCTCTCCTGATCTCTTTCCTTCTGTCTCAGATCATGTAACTAACTGTCTTGCCTCCGTCTCTACCTGGATGTCTGCACGTTTCCTGAAACTCAATCTCTCCAAAACTGTATATCTCATCTTCCCTCCCTCCAATGCTAAGATTCCCCCATCAGTTTCCCTCAATGTCAATAGTACTATCATCTCCCTGTCTCCTCATGCCCACTGTCTTGGTGTCACCCTTGACTCCGAACTTTTGTTCACCCCCCACATTCAGTCTGTCTCTAAAAACTGCCGTCTCCATTTTAAAAACAGCATCCGTCCCTTTCTAACACAGCATGCCTCTACAATATATCATGCTGCTGCCAGACTTATCTTCCTCTCCCATCGCTTCACTAACGTCTCTCCGCTCTGTCAGTTTCTTCACTGGCTGCCTGTGCGCTTCAGGATTCATTTCAAAATTCTCACTTACTTTCAAAGCCCTTCACAGCAGTTCCCCTCCCTACATCTCCTCACTCATCTCTAAATACACTCCTAACCGGTGTCTCCGCTCATCCGATGATCTCCTTCTATCCTCTCCTCTGATTTCTAGCTCTCATGCATGCTCTCAAGATTTCTCAAGGGCTGCCCCTATCCTCTGGAATGCTCTCCCCCGGCCTATCTGTCTTTCACCGTGCCTTTATTCCTTCAAAAAATCCCTCAAGACCCACTTCTTTAAGGAGGCTTACAACATAGCACATTAACGCCCTCCCATATTCCTTTAGCTCGCCTTTCCTAGTCCCTCTCCTGCAATACTAGTGTGGCTGGTCCATCCCTAACGAAGGCACTTTTACCTATTGTGTATTACACACTAACTCCCTCTAGACTGTAAGCTCATTCGAGCAGGGCCCTCCTAACCTGTTGTCTCTGTAAGTCACATTGTTATGTTACATACTACTTGTTTTGTCCTGTCCACTCAGGCTCTATATAAAACAATAAATAATAATAATGATAACATATACCTATGATCTTGTTGCATTTTTAAAGTGACAGATTCCCTTTAACAATCATGTCTTGCTGATAATGTGATAATGTAATAAACATGTATTTATGTCAAGGAGAGGCAGAAGGAAACTGCAACCCTAGATCCACCTGGTGGAACAGTGGATAGGTGATTCATCTGCAATCCAAAAGGTTGTTGGTTCAAATCCCTGTGGATCCTGACACCAGTCTTTCTCATTAACATGCCCAGACACTCATACTTACACACCACAGATAAAGACACACACAATAATGTCCCCAGACACTTACATGGGACATACATCCAAGCACTCACACTAACATAACTAGACATTCAACAGTAACACACGGCACCCAGTCTCTTTCTTTAATATGCCCAGACACTCACACTAACACAGCACAGACATACAAATTAACACAACCACCAGACTAATACACATGCAACCCAGACACATAAACATACCCAGACACACTAACATAACCAGAGACATGCAAACTAGCATACTCACACACCAACATACCCAGATACATCACACACTAACATACCCTGTCTCTAATGCAGCTGCGCTGCACCTGCTTGGTCATGCAACGCAACATTACGTGCCCCCACTCCATCCTGCCTCCTTGAAATTCTGGATATAAAATAGGTCCAGGACTTGGGACTTACCTCTTCATCTCTACTTACGGAGCATGCTGTCGACTTTATCCCAGGATCCACCACAGTATTAATTTCTAAGCTTCAGAAATATCATAAAGCCAGCACCTTTCTCTTTCTCCTTCTTCAATCATTTTTTAGAGTCTGAGAAGTACTCGAGTGTGCATTACATAACTTTCCAATAGTATTTAGTAATTATTTCCTGTAATAATAAAAAATCAAATGATGATATTCAATATACTTGTATGTACCTTTGACATCAGACTATGGCCAATGGGAATTTACAAACCATAATCAATGGGTTTATAAACATTTTCTACCAACGTTTGCACTTCTATGCATAAGCTAAAGTGCCTGCTTTTGCTGACTTAAACGCAAATTATCTAGATTTAGAAAAGTGACCGTTCTGCTTCAAAAAATATGTAATAGTGAAATTCAGTCTCCTGTGTGAGGTCCCACTAAGTTAGAAAGCAACAATTAAAATATTTTGGTATTTATTGATTTCCAAGAAAACCATCTGGCAGGTCTGAGACCAAGGGACTCATCCTGCATTACAAATGCATCTGGGGTCTTCGCATGGGTGTGGTGAGGGGATTGACACATTTGTAATTTGCTCAGAGTGGGAAATGATCCAGACCTGGTTCTCACCCTGTAAAGCGTTTCCCTGTGCTCCACATCTAGATTAATGATTTAAACATTGGTTGAAAGTTGTACAGCATCGTCTCAGTAATTTGTTTAGACAGGTCCAGTTTGATCTGCATTATAATAGTAAGGATGAATAATTATAGGTAACTAATAGAAAGGCTGGAATTATTATTTTTTGCTCATTTGAGTCCAGCTATTTAACAATATGAACTGGATCCAGATGGATTGTGTGTGGTGTAATTCTTCATCAGAGCAAATGACATCATCCTGAGAGATGTCCAAGCAATCCAAATAAAAAATCCTGAAGGCATTACCATGTAAAACTTTGCATTAAAAGGCTGTAAATAAAGAGTCCTCAGGTCTATGGTGGAAAGGGAAATCAGCCACATCTGGCTGTTTGGACATATTTCTAGCAGCAATATGGCCTGCTTAGTGTGAGTTCACTGCTCCAGGAAGAGGATTCCACCCTGAATATGACAATAGCTACTCCCCACTCAATCAATATCTGATTGTCAAACTAAATATCCTCCACCCTACCATGGTCTGCTGCAAAAACATTTCATGAAGACCAGTGGCGTGGTTGTAGTTCTGATGTTGATGCCCTTATATGAACCTGTACTTTTCTACCCTTAATCCAAGTTTGCTTATGAACGTTCATGTTTTCTTATTCTGTGTAATGATACTGGTAAATTTCCCAGTACTACCCCCCATAGTTCTCACTCAAAACAGGGACGGGGATTGGCTACATTAAGGAATTGGTCTAGTCCAACAGACGTAAAAGAACAAGAGGAGTGAGCACAACCTGGGTGTAAGGAGGATGAAAACCTAATTCCACTCAACCAGAGATTAAATGCTGGCCCAGTAATCAGTTTGCAGGAATGCCTATAACATGCCAACACAAACACTATCACAGCACCAGAAGCCCATTAGCATGCTGGTATTATTATTTCTCTGCCCACAGCTGCTACAGCAGGCCAAATGCCCACTGACTGCCCTCCTGTTGCTGTCCATGGCCTTGTTTTGACCACAGATGTTTGAGACCTTGTCTGGTTTGTTGCTGACTATTGGTTTGCTTATCCTCTCTGCTTCCAGGCCCTCAGCACCATATCTTTGGTAATTGACTGGGTTTAGCTTGTAGAGGGTGATAAAAATTACACTTTTTAGGCAGGATACAGCCTCCAGTGAAATAATAAGGATAATTGCTTTCATTTAGGGAATAGATGTTGTTGCAATTCTTGTTTCTTTTTTGGTAACAATTCCTATTTGGTTCTGTCTATTCCTACTTTTAATATAATTTTATTAAAAAAAAAAAAATACACACTTATTCATTGGAGTTGCCTATTTGGGGATTTAATTCACTTTTGTTATGCGCCTCTGTAAAACCTGGAGCAGCCATTTCAAATTCTTGTGGAATGTATTTGGAGAATTACTACTCCCCATCAAGTTGTTGCTTTCCAGTTGTTAAATTGGAGTGTCTGGTGACTGCTGGGGACATAGCATCAGGACAAGAAATTAAGGATAAGATAGTTTTGCTGCATTTTCACAATTCCAGGTGACTTAACCTGCTATGGCTTGTTGGTTCATCATGTATATGCTACCAGGTGTATATATATATGGTGGGTGTGAAGGGGGCTTTTAGTTATGGCAAAGCAGGAGGCAGAAGTGAATGTGGGTAAGGGAGATGGTGTGTGTGTATATGGGTATTTTTGTTTCATTTATAAAGTAACATGAGAACTAGCACCTCTTAGTTTTTTTTTTTAAAAAAAAAAAACATTTTACACATGGGTAATCCCCATTCTGATGAGTTCAGCTACCATGTCTCTTGAGGATGCATATTCCTGAGCATCCCATGTCAACCATCTTTAATGATGTATTATTATACATTGTAGGATAGTTGGATCTGGTATTTATACCAATTAGGTCATGAAAGCTGGCAGAGTTTAACGGTAGTTATTCTCCAGTCGATAAATTAGAGCCATAGTATTCCTGTAACTTGATCCCTGTCACATCTATCACCATGCATAACATATTGGGATTTTATTTACTTGCTTTATGCCTCTTTTCTCAGCTAGGCGTTGACTCATGAGGAAATGAATTCCATTACATGTTGTCTGGCTCAGTTCTCTCAGTACGACCAGTGAATCGCCAAGGAAACTCTGCCAAACAAACTAAAAACCTTGGAGAATCAGTAACAGGATTTTTTTTTCTTAAGATTAACATTTTTATCTTTATGGTTAAACAGTGTGTGTGTGTGATTGTATAAGTTTGTAAAGTGTGCTCGAGTACTGTATTAAACCTAAACTTTTATTTTGGAATCGTTAATAGTAATATTAATGTAACATGTATAACTAACATGTATAATAATTAGGGAAACAGTTTTAATATGACTACTAGTCAAAGTATAGATAAAGGAAAAGTGTACCTACTGTTGCACATTATTGTAACTTTTAGGGCTATAAAACACTAATGTACAGAAATCCACTGCACGATTTTGGGTCTGTTCACAAAGTTGCAAAGAGTTGACAGTTAAGTTGTCCAGGTCAATTTGACTGAGTTAGTTGGTCGATCTGACTCAAGTTGATTTGATTGCATTAAACCAGGGTAACGAATCTGTTCAGAGGAGTTGCATTGAGAGAAATTCAGTTTGACAAAATCAACTCCTCACATATAAGATATTTAACTGATTATCCCTTTGAACATAAATGCAGAATCAAATGACATACCCAAAGATTAACTGGACAAGAGCCAAAAAGAACTCAACTATGCCTCGACTAAACTCGATAGCATATAATAGATTTTATTTTTTGTACCCTTAGTGACATTGGCACTTTTGACATTTCTCCGGTGCTCGTGTTTAGCTGTAATTTTCTACTTTCTTATTTACTGTACCTACACAACTTGTTTTTTTTCAGGACAGGGCTTTCTTTACATGCCATTATTTTGATTACATCATATAATTTACTATAAAAAAGTATAAAGAGAGAAAAAAAGGACCTTCTCTGACTTTTACTTTGAAAAAATCCTGCAAAATAGATTCTACTATTTGTCCTGAGTTTAGAAGTAACATGTTTTCATGTGTTTTTTTCTTCAAGTTATAGGGCAATAAGTACAAATAGCGTTTGGCTATTTCACAACCATTGTTTTCCAAATCTGGTCATTCTGCCCCCATATCCAATTTGGCACATCTTTGAAACTAGCCAATTCAAAGTATCCCAGCAAACAATATATGTTTGAAAACTAGACACCCCAGGGTATTTAAAATGCTGATATTTTCAAATTCGATGAAATTCGATTTCATACTTTGTTTAAAACTAGACACCCCATGGGCATTTAACATACCAGTGTTTTAACTATTTACATGCAAGAATTTTTGTGAAGCTATAGTGCTAATTTTAAGACTTTAATACATTTATGATATATATTTGGATTTTTAAATTAAAAAAAAAAGTATCTTACTAATCACATTGTGATTAGAAAGCTGTGCTCCATTGACTTGCATGGTTGAATACAGTAACTGTATTAACCTGCAGGGGGAGCCCAGAGTTCTCAGGAGGGTCTAGAAACCTCTTGGGCGGTCCCTAAACCCATTGAAAACAATGCATTTTGAGGGGGTTAAAGAATGCCGCCATCTTGAGAGTGACGCTTGTGAACATTCTCCAAATCGGTCACACTGTGTCCTGGTCTGTAATGTCTGTAAAGTACAGAATGACTGCAGGGAGCTATGTGATGCTCTCTCTAGTATCCTTGCCTCTGGTTTAACTTCCTCGAGTTGGTACTCCCTTACATATTTGCCTGAGTAAAACCAGGGCATAGTCTAATTGTAAGATAAGGAGATATCCCACTTTTCCCACTAATTACCTCCACAGGGGGAGTAGGAACAAGCAAGAGTTTCCAGCAGAGCCTTTCACTACATATCTGCAAGCCCTGTGCACATAGTTACACATGCCCCCCAGCTGTCCCGATTTAGGCGGGACAGCCCCGCCTATCCCTTCCTCTGTCCCGCTTTGCAGGGGCAGAGGAAGGGTGAGGCGAGATCTGTACCCATTTCAGGTGCAGCTGTGAGGGGGCGCACAGCCATCCGATCAGCAGCTGCAGCCTGCAGACTATCTGAGATATCGCTGAGACAATAGCCGTCACGTAATGATGAGGAAGCAGTAAAGCGAGGTCTGAAGTGACAGACCTTGCGCTCCCACCACAGGATGCAGGATTCTGGATGGAAGCAGAAGGATGAAGGATGGTGGAAGAGGTAAGAGATGGGGAGAAAGGGGTGTAAGGGCAGTGTATGAATGTATGTGTGTGTTTGTAAGCTTGTGTGTGTAAGAGCAGTATAGGTATTTGTTAGCTGGTGTGTAAGGGCAGTGTGTGTAAGGGCAGTGTACGTGTACATGTGTGTGTGTGTAAGGGCATTGTACATGTATGTGTGTGTAAGGGCATTGTACGTGTATGTGTGTGTGTGTGTGTAAGGCAGTGTATGTGTATATGTGTGTGTGAAAGTGTGTGTGTATATGTGTGTGTGTAAGGCAGTGTGTGTGTATAAGGGCAGTGTGTGTGTATATGTGTGTTTATGGGCAGGTGTGTGTAAAAGCAGTGTGTAAGGGTCCTGGGAGGGAGGCCAACATTTCTTAATTTAAAAAAAATCTCTGCTGCTGTGGACTACTCTTCCAATGGTGCTCAGCCAGCATTATGGTGGACACCTGGCTGGCTGAGAAGCATGGGAGTTTTAGTTCACAGCTAGCATCAGCAGCTTTACTGTTGCTGCACTTTCCATAATGCTCAGCAAGCATCATGGAAGTAGTATGTCTGGCTGAGCCTCATGGGAATTCAATTAAATGTCTTGGTTAATTTTAATATGCATGACTGTGCTGACAAAAACATTTTAAGTGGCGATTTAAGTGTCCCTCTTTCACATTTTGAAATGTTGGGAGGTATGGTTACGTACAAAGAATGTCCTCTGTATAATATGGGTGTTAGGCATTTCTTTACCTCCTTAGCGAAGGTCCTTGTACCTTAAAGCACTTTTTATTTTGTCTATTTCGAAGTCAGAGATGAAGTGGAAGACTGCCTTGTTGATTGCTCGGTGCACGGTAACCAGCAAGAGTCAGACCTGAGGCACGTGCTGGAGAATGGGAAGAATCTCATTGCACAGGACCAGCACTTTCCCTTTGATGGTGAGACTTCTGAGGCTCCACAATTCCAATTTCTGCATTGAGTTATGATTATTCTGTACACCACAATAAAATTATTTAATATAGTTATTTGTGCTTTTGGAAAGGTGGTGCCTTTCTTTCTGTGCTATACTATACCAAAGGTGCATAATTAATTATTACCCATAATACTACTTCAAATCAAAAATAAGCAAGTCTAAAGCAACCCAAAACCCTGCCCAACCGGAGCAAATATTTAACCCTCAGTGCAGTGCCACCCATCTGGTGCACAGTTAGGCAAAGAAAAGTTGTTATTATTTGTGTGTATGAACTCTATGCAATGAAACGTATTTAGGTGTTACATATGGAAGGATATATTTTTAGGATGGGAAATCTGTTATCTTTAGTATGTACTGTATCATTGGATTTTGGTAGCGATATTGGCACAGCAGGAAGAAAGAATGCAAAGAAAAACTGATTGCTAGACTGATCTGTACCGTGTAACATGTGCAATTTAAGATTTATTAGGTTCTGTCAACGCATATAAACTTTTACAAAAGCAGTGAGGCATAATGTTTAGTCTAATGCAGTTTGCAGATTGAAAGGTCTTTATGGAGACTATGAGAGCACCTCAGTGTGCCTGGAAACAAAGAGCATCATTTTCATAGTGGAGGATTGAGAGGATAGTTGAACAAATCCAGATATTGGTAGCCATTGATAATATTAGAAAAGCAGGGTAAATCAAATGAGTTTAATTTTTTTTAATGTGTTTTTTTGCGTTTGACCTCTTGGCAGTTTTTTTCAGTCTAGTAACTTCTTATCAGATTTCAGCTTGCTCTATGGGACAGGGCAAAACTACTAAAAAAAATAATTACAAGGACATAGGTTTTGAAGTGGGGTAAAAGACTGGAACTAGAAGACATGCAATACATGGAGCATGGTTAAAATGAAGCATGACAAAATTGAAATGGGTGGAGAAATCATTAAACTGCAACCATTTTCCTTGCCATAATGTCCCCAAGACATGCTAGTTTAGGGAAATGTCTGTTGCCAAATGGGAAGCCGGCCCTGGAGCACAACACTAAGAGTATGGAAAAAAATATCTATGAAAGTTACCCAGTAGCAGCCAAATGAAACCATGTCTGCTTTAGTGGCAGTAGTATATATACGGATAGATCTAGCTTAGAGGTCATGCTGAAGGAGGTCCATATGTATGTGTGTGTATACTGTCCAACATCAGTGCCCTACTCACAATGCTGAAAAGGGCACAAATTCCCACAGACACACTCCAAAATCTTGTGGAAAGCCTTCCCAGAAGAGCTAAAGCTTTTATACTAGCAAAGAGGCTAGACTCCATATTAATGCTCATGGTCTTGGAATTTAATGCCCAACAAGCTCACATAGCTGTGGGAATCAGGTGTCCACGTACCTTTGGTCATATAGGATATGCTAGTTGCACATCAATCCGCTGAATGCCGAGTGGTATTGGAATACCATAGTTTAGTTATGAAGGGCCATCAGTTGAAGTAAAAATAATCCAAGACGGTGCTTATTCACTGTAAAATTATGTTTGGTGCATGCCATAAGCTTGTGCTGAGCTTGGAAATTTATTTATTTTCTAAGTACTAAGAAGAATGGCTTTGACTACCACACTGAAATAATTTAAACTCCGCAACTGTGACAGATTCAGTTTAGTAAAGCCTGGCACACACAAAAGACATTATTTTACTTTTGTTACCACTGCAGTGGGATCTCTGGGGGGATTATATATATCAGAATTCCACTGCTTAGATTTTGTAGCCAAGAGACAACTCCGTTTCTAATGTAATGTGCCAGTTATTGTTTTAAAGCCAAGATATTTTCATCAAATATCCCATTGCATGGTATCACAATATAAATAACACTCTAAATAATTCAAATGTAGCGTGGCCAGAGTATGGGTGATACAAGATGTGTCAAGAGGATATTCTCAGAGCTGGGGAGAGTATAATTATTTTGTCCAAAGGATTTTATGTTCATATTAAAAATCGAAATTTATTGTTTGTACTAAATCAAGAAATTGGACAGAGACACGAACACAGTTTCTTCAAAGGAAAAAGTGGAGCCTTTAGTTGATGGCGATACCTTTAACTAAAGACTTTTAATAATGAGAGAGAGAGAGAGAGAGACGTGGAACCGCATACACTTTTGCAACCTTAGAAGATTCAGGGGTTCCGGGGTTCAGAACACTTATGTGACCTTAAATTTTTTTTCTATTGGCCAAATAAAAGGTACCACCTTTAATAAAGACTACATCATGTCTCAGATTAATATAGCTATATCAATTTTCCTTATACAGAAAGTAAATTAAGTGTGTCTGTTATTAGTCCCTAGTCTAGTGGGTCATGGTGCAAAGGGCTTTTTGTGGGATTTTTCTGCTGCTTATAGCCTTTGCCACCACCTAAGAATCTTTATTGTAATGATTATAAATGCTGATTTTTCCAATATTTATCAAAAGCTACTATAGTAGTTTTTGAATATTGCTTTGTGATTTGATGGTGAGAGGCATCAAAAGATATCTATAAAGTAATTAATAGAAATATAAATGGCGGGTGTACTTGAGACATTAGGAAAGCTACATACTAAATTAACCAGAAACACTTATTATACACTTTGGCTATCATAATGATCCAAAAAACAATTGATAACTAAGTTGAAGAACCCAAACAAGGGTCAAAAGGGTTTAAAATGAGTCAAAGCATATGTGGCCAATGACTATTGTGCTTCCATGATAACATATAATCATTACTTCACTCAGATCTACATTTTAAGTATAGATTTAGTTGTTCGTTTATTGCTAGTTCATACACAACTTGTTGATAATATTGGCATAAACACAATGACTACTACAAGCCATGTTGTTCAAATATAGGGTATTTGTATAATATTAATAATAATAATAATAATAAGTATAATATTATTGCCAGAAGAAAAAAACAGCCAGTTTGAAATCTGTGTCAAAAAATTATTGATAGAAAACAGATTGTGCACATATATTGTGACAATTTACACAATTTTGTGAACTTCTTGGATGTTCGGTAGCTACAGTCTTTTGGGGCACAAAGAAAACACATGCAAAGGTGGTACCTGTCAAAATAAATTCCCTGTTTAAGTAGATACCATGGGACCTCGTTGAACCAATGAAAAACCACAAACAAAATGAAAATAAACCCTGCTTGTTGTGAGTGCTAACTAAACAATTAGTGTCCAATCTATAGTCAGATGGCTACTCTGCTTACTGACAAAACCAAACAACCATCAAGGTACCAACATTTTCACCTTTTTTGTCAGGATTTGAGCTTCCTCATACTAGAACCATGATCTATTTTTGCTTCTGTCCGTGTGTCAGAATGAATAAGATTCAGATGAATCAATTCTGAGAGTGTCAGGTGTATGAAAACCCTATACTATAATCCATTGATTGGAATTTGATGAAAGGTGACCTGAAGCCTGTCCTACTCTCCTGTACTCTACTGCCACTGACTGTGCAAGGTGGCGCTTCCAACTTTGAGACAGGTAGCATGAAGGAAAAATAGGCACAGAAGGACTCCACAGAAATGATATTGGACACTGATATGTAGTGTGTGGGCAGTGTCTTAACTACAGGGGTTGCAACTGTGATGGGGCCCTTCTCGCTAGAGGGGCCCAGGCAGCGCCTGCGACCACTTGTTCCTGTCTCCTTGTGCCCCTTTAACATTTTTCAGAAAGGGCAGGGGTATGTGTGTGAGCATGAATGTCAGTATGTGGCTGAGCATGAATGTGTATGTATAAGCCTAAAAATATGGCTGGCTGAATATTATTGTAGATGGAGCCAACAAAAGTTAGTGTTTGTACTGCAGTCTTAGTATAGCCTCCCCCCAAGTTACTGTGACTACTAGTTACTATTACCATAATACTACTACTAGCAATGAATCTTGCTCAACATCATGTTGTGTAGTGTAGCTTTGTTATGCACAGCACAGACATTCTGAGGTATTACAAAAAAAGAGGATAGTTAGAGGGTAGTAAAAGGCTTGGAACCATTGTGGCTAACATTTGGCACTTGAGGTGCTGTTATTAGATTTTTTATGATATTCAGTTAACCAAATGGATGGCTGAGAATCATGAGATGTACATTCCATATTAACTGCAGTACCAATGCATAATGATATATAAAGCTATCCTTTGGCACTCCACTTGTCGAGTTTTATGTTTTAACATGATGCTTAACATGCCAGACTGACTGAGAGTGATGGGAAATGTAGTCTAAACAGCTGGAGTATTAACTAACCCTAGCTGCAATACATGTCTTAAATAAACTACCTTGTGTCTGCAGCCTGCAAACTGTATCTCTGCCTAGTCTGCCTAGTCCTGTCTGTGAAGGAGCAGCTGCCAGAGTAAAAGGGGAGACTAGCTAGAAGGAGAGGAAGAAAGCAGACCAAACCACTCTGACAGCAGGAGGTGTACAGAATAATTTCTCCATCCCCTACTGCTGATCCAGTGGGCCTCTGTGAATTTTCAGGAGAGGGGGGGGGCACCTACTGACATTTTAACTGTTACAGAATCCCATATAATATAAACATACAAAATATTTTCAGAAGAAAATAATACGGTCCAATATTGCTATACAACTTTTGTGGTTGTGGGCTTTTTCTCATTTAGAGTTGTGAGCAGCCCTTTTTCTGGTCAACGTTTAACCCTTTAAGTCATCCCTATTTGAACTATCAAACTCAATGTGATAAAGGGGCTCACAATTAACTCAGCAAACCGTGTCTTTGTTATTTATTATTGTGTCTTGTGTGATGACATCAGAAAATCAACTGTTATTTTCTCAGCAACATTAAACAAAAATGTCCATCTGGCAAAGTGCAGACGTATGCTTAATATGTGCAATTATCTTTTCAAGTATCAGAGAGAATGTACTTTTTCTCAAGCATCTACCTGATGTATTTTTAATTCGTATGTGTTCTACCACCCCTATTTTCTCATGGATTATATTACATCACTATTGTCAATGGAGATTAGATCACCTTTGTTCAAATGCAATGCAAAAATTAGGTGAAATGAATGGAGACAGAAGCCTTTAGTATTCAAACCACAGACATTGTGGGACATATTTCACAGTTCATCTTCTATTTTCACCAACTCCTCCAATTACATGTCATTGTTACGTTTCTTTAAGAGATGTAATAATGGGTCTGGATATGATTCAAAGTATGGGATGTGGGGTCAGATTATTATGTTGACGATATAGAAGAAGAGTGAAGTGAGTCGGGTGTAATAGCTGAACCAAACTGCCAAATAAGACACAGAATGTGTAGGGATGTATAAAGGCCATTTCATAAACAAAACCAAATGAGTACAAAAACATTACGTTAAATCATATATACGTAACATAACTTTTAAAATGAGTCAATTCCCAGTGTCCAATCATCTTAATCATGGAATCATCCATGATCATAGATGGCCCTTTCTGGGTTTTTTTCCCCTATGACAAGGGAACCTCAAATGAAGCCATGATGCATTTAGTTACTTGTGACAGTATATTGCAAAGTGATGAATCTGAAGGGCTAATGCAGAAACAATCATCCAGATAATAGATTATGGATGAAATGCGTGACCCCTTGTGATTACCCAGTCCACAAAACGACTGAAGGTTTGAGCCCATTGGGAGGAAGTGATCAATGTAAAAGCTGTCTTCCCCTCGAAACCCCAATAGGTGGAAATGCTTAGGGTGCACAGAAAGGAGCCAGAACGCAGCTTTTATGCCTGCCTTGGCCATAATGTTTCCCTTCCCATAGAAAGGGACCTAATGTAGGGCTTCATTAAACAATGTGATACTTGTAAATTCCTTATCAATGCCTTCATTGATGGATGCTTCCTTAGGAAATGACAGGTAATGAATAATCTTGTATTTCCCGCCACTTTTTAAGGCACAATGCCCCAGAGAGGAACCCTCAAATCAGGAACTGGTGAAGTCTGAAAGGGGCCTGCAATTCTGTCTAAAGCAACTTCTTTTTCTCTCATTTACACGTGTTAGAAAGTATAGGGCTTATCTCAAGTTACCTGGCTCAGCCAGGCTGACGTTCACCAGACTTATATTGTTTTTATATCCTGTAATTGGGGAAGATCAGGAAAATGTATGGTTCCCTCCACAGCCCAAACATTCATGATTATAGCTACATGATGGCACCCACTTGCAGTGTTCTTAATTGAACTACTACCAGCAGCCTTTCCTATTTCCCGCCGAAGACACGGCTGCTGTCGTGCCCCCCGCAGCCACGTGGCCTTAAAGATATGGGCACAGCTCCCACAGCCTCAGTATGATAAGCACACTGTTACCTCCCGGTGGCATCCTGATGATGCTAAAGATGCAGAGAGAGATCCACATTCACATGATGGGCAGGGTTGTGCATCTGCCATGTGAGCCTCGAAGTGCGGCGAGTACTGCCAAACTGGTAGATGGAGGAGAAATTGCCCCAGAAAATGCAGGGTGATGACTATCTGATGAGGCTTGTGAAAGGGTAGCCACCATTCCATCTTCAGCATTCAACCAGCGGAGAGGTGAAGGGAAGACAGTCAAGCACAAAACAGCAGTTCTAGGAAAACTATAAAGAACCCTGTCAATTAATTGATATAAATAATACATTTTATATACAACTTATTGTATATATTTGGAGCCAGGAACTCAAGCAAATGGATAACATCAAATAAAGCCATGCTTCACCCAAGATGACCATAAATCCACTTTCATGTTAAAAATATTCTTTCAATATTTTTTTCCTCCCACAAGTATTTGTATAAGGACATTTGCATGTTAAGTGAACAGTTTGGATTGATTTAAAGCCTTAGCAAGACTTGCAGGACATTTATTCAATTATGTATTCACTGTAGTAAAGTTATGAACCCCTGTTATAATTATATTACCAGCAACTTGAAGCACAACATGAATGGCTTTGGTAATTTTTTCTAGCAATTAGCAGAATGTGAAATGTAGAATAAAGTGTAGCATTTGTATTTCATTTAACAATGTTTACTTTGGTTACCGTGGCATTATTATTACTGATCTAAAATTTACTAAAGAAAATATAAGCCAAGTAAATTTTAGGTGTGAGTTTTGCTCAATTTTCCAGAAGAAAAAGCCAAACTGAAGTAAAATCCATACAATGATTCAAGTGCATTCTATTTCTGTAAACTTTCATTAAACCTGGTTTTCACTGCAATTCCCATGTGCCTCGACCAGTACTGGTCTGTAGTAATCATTGAGGTATGAACGGGAAAGCTCAACATAGTGACCTGTTTGTTCAATATCCCTCAGCCCCGGAGTTTTCTTAGGAAACAATTTTCTGCATTACAGTCTCGACTTGGGGCCTATTTTAGCAATTATATATGCCAAGAATGACATCAGAGGCATCTGCTTTTTGCATGTATAAGGTATGTAAGGTCAAAAATGTCCAGTTGCAGCTTGAAAAATATCTAGAATTTTACCGTAGTCTAGTAAATCCTAAAATGAAATAGTATTTTTTTATTACACTTTTTTTGATGTCACTGCTTCATATAATTTAGTCTATGAAATATTTTCGTTCTGTACAGCTATACTTTAGCACATAAAAGCAAAGAATGACATTTCTTATAGTTGTACTAAAGTTACAGTAACTTCTTCCTAGGTTATCAAATGCTATCCGTTATGTAGATTGGGCCAGGGGCTAGTTGTGCCATCTTCCCATGCCATTTTCCTAAACCCTCTCTGTGCAGATCACATAACTCACCTCCACAGGCGTCCTGTTATTATTATTATTATTATCTTTTATTTATATAGCGCCAACAACTTACGCAGCACTTAAAAACATACATGTATTTAAGGGGAATGACAAGAGGAGAATTGACAGACTAAGACACTGTTGTTTTAGTATGTCAGCCCTACTCTACCCCTTATGTTACTACCTCCATGACCACCTGCAATGGACAGAGGGTAACCCTCAGTCAGGGGTGGCCTGGCAGATTATGGCATAGGGCAAGTATAGGTTAGGTTTTTGCCCCTATATTAGTTTACCCCCCCAAAACCATATCAGCACGTTTGACAGCACCTGGATTCACTCCTGATTGTATGAAGCTTAGCTTCTAATGCAGGATGACATAATTTCACTGAACACTTGCCTCCCAGACGGGACTTGCCCTACATAAAGAATATTTATTAGCACTGGGGCAATTGTGCATCTCGTCCTGAACAATTCCACACTTATGTAAACAAGAAGGTACTAGATCAAAGTCTGGGCTTTGATGCCCAAATGCATGTTGCTCTAAGCCTCAGTGCTTATGGAAATACAATCACGGATGTACTATCTCTGCAAAACTGACCTTACCAGGAATAGGTCTTCAACCTGGCATGACTTTGCTGTATGTTAACCCCCAACTTAGATTGACACTGGTTGTTTTATAACCTGTGTTACGTTTCACGTAGTTGAGTGGCCATATATTAACTATACATCAGTAAGTTGTCATCATTCTTTGCCAGTCTTTACCTCACCGGGGTTGCAATAACCTGGATCCACCTTAGACAACAGACACCTTGTCTAGAGTTTACTTAAAACTGGCCCATGCTACGTACTTTGTAGTACGACATACTTTCCTGTTGTCACATTGTTCTTTTATTCTGACAAGATTCCTTTAATTATGGACAAATTAGAATACCAAAATATATCTGCTGACTCTTATCCCCCGTGTTGATATCTACTACTACTTAGAAGCAGTGAAAGTGTAGAATAATTAATTACAGTAAGTAACCAATATTACTACCACAGTCATGTGTGCAAATCTGGGCAAATTCCTAAGGTGTTACTTTTGTATTTTGAGTTCTCTGGACCTGAATAATGCATTCATGGTTTAAACTTGCTTTGATTTTCCAGGATTTAATTAGCTCTGAAATTTGTTTGCTCGCACATCTCAGAAGTAGCCATTGACGCCAAATGGAACATTTTGAGCATTAGAAAAAAAAAAGCTTTTTATACTTTTGCCAAAAGATACAGAAGAAACTTGAAATTTCTACAAGTTAGACAAGCAATTGAAGAAAGTAATGAACACAAATAAAGATCTGTCAATCCAGCTGAATGAAAAGCTGTAGAACTGTCAGATAAATGAGGTTCTTACATTTTATATACTGTTAGTGACCCAACAGCCTTGCTAAAAATATTAAGACGTATAACTCATAGTTATTTTAACCATTATTGTTTTGTTTTCTTACTGAAACCTTGTGCTAATGCTTAGAATTATAATTAAAATGAAAGTACGTTAGCAGACAATATCATTATTCTGAAAATAGGGTATAGATGTGATGTAGATGTGAAGACGTTGTATTACTCAGTTCTAGAATCTTCTAGTAACACACTGATACATTTCAGCGGCAGGTCCTGGACTCCAGGACTCAATGTTCTTGTTATCTCAAGAAAATAATGGGCCAATTTCACTTGACTCATAGGTACAACGCTGTTATATGATGTCATCTTCTCGAGTTTTGCATGGATGTGTGTAAGATGAGGTCTTGGGTGAGGTACTGCTCTTGGTCCAGCCTAGATAAGCTCCTGTATTTAACAGAATATTAATGAAACAATGGGTGGTTGGTTCTGCAATTGCTAAATGTTACTGGCTTTGGCACCTTTTTAGTTATAAGCTATGATAAATATATTTCATAGTAGCAGTAGTATACACCATATAGCTTTAACAAAATTGGAGCAGTTCCTTGCTTGTGGATGTCATATGTGGTGCAAAGTGCTTCTATTCCAATCTACACAGTTAATATGGATAACACAGTTTCACATTTAAGCTGAACATGTTAAGGATTATAATATTTTAGTAACATATTCCCTTTAATTTCAAACTCAGTGTTTTCTGTGTTCAATGGAATGGAAAGTGCCATGCCTCCAAATATTTTATGAAATATTTATCTTTTTACAGATAGATAAGAAATCAAGAACATTCAATTATTAAACAACTCTACAGAAAACAAAGCTGATAAGAAAAAAGTAACAGGTAATATGAGATAATGTTATTGGCTTTTGTTACTTTTTCCCATGTTATCACTAATGTGTTGCTTTTGTTTATTGTTAACATGGGTTGTGTTAACATAGCAAATGGAAGCCACCATATCTCACCTGCTGACACTTCCTATTAGGTAGTGTTTTCATCTAACTGAAAATGTACAACTAGACAGTCTAGTCAAATCGAAGTAAAGGGGAAATCTGGCATCATATACTTAATGCATTATGTGTGCCTTGGCACCACTTCTGGTTTCTCTTTCAGGGATTTTCATATAGAAACAAAAGATCACTTTGGGACACAACAGTGTGCAGTAGGTAAGTTGTTCCTCCCTAACAATTCAATTAACTGTACACTCCAGCCCTTATGCATTTAATACATTCAATGTAATGCATTTAGCTTGTTCTGTTTCCTAATCTCTACTCTCTTTAAGGAGATGCATTTTGAATATACCGTATTTGCTTCATCGTCTTATATTCAAGGTCGTCTTCTAATATGACCTCAAATAGAGGTCTGACTACAGGACTATGATCCAGATCCCCCACAGCGCTGCAGGGGACCTGGATCTTCCTCTCTGGTAGCCGGATCTTCATCTCTGCTGCCGGCACTTCCTCTGGGGCTTCTATGACGGAGCGCCTGCATCACATGACCTTCTGGTGCTCAGTCATAGAGGCCCCGGCAGAAGTGCCGGCAGCAGACTGATCATTTCTTTGTCAGTGGGCAAACATGAAAAAGCAGCAGGGGATCAAATATTTTTTTCCTTTACTATATGGGTTTGTTAATTTTTTATGTTTACTGATGTTATTTATTATATTTATGTGTTCAGTTTGGCAGTCTTTGCCCTGTTAACGCAACAAGGTGTTGGGCATAACGTTGCGTGGCAATGACTAATAAATAAAATTGGCTGTGGCCTTTTTGTCCCTAGTTCTGGTGTCTGTCGTTATTGGATTAAGGGAACTTGGCTGGGGGGGCCGGGCCCGGATATCGAGGGTACTTCAGTCATTGATGCCTGAATTAGGAGGGGAGTGGGATAGTGCACCGCATGTGTGAAGCAGGCATACCATGATGCCTGATGATTGTCATAGTGCTGCCATGTACGTCAGTTCTTTCCAGAAGTAGACTGAGCACGGGTCAGGCCCAGGATTGCATGGGGGCCAGATACTTCCTCCAAGGGCAGCAATACCAGTTGAGATGGGCACTCAGCAAAGTTCTTTTTATTGGTCAGACAGGTACACCTGGATTAGTGTGCATGGTTTCTAAACTAATGCCTCACATGCCTTCAGTATTTTCATATCTTGTTCTTAGGTCCCTTGTAACTGCCACAGAAGCCTACTAGCGAATGTAGCGTGCCAACCCCAAGCAAATAGACAAAGGAGCTTAGCCTCAGCACTTAGTATTCCTAATAAAACACTATAAACACTTTACATCGGTACAAAGATTTGCACTGCAATTTCAGTGTTTTATTTGCAGAATAAAATAAATAAAATCTTTACGATCTTTTTTTCTTAAAAAAGGAAAAAAAAATGCTTACAAAGAAAAGCCTTTGTTTCATGCCTAGCCTTTTCCTGGAACATTGTGGAAGAATATAATTTACATTTTGTGGGAACCAAAAGTTTCCAGTTTTTTGTAATGAATGCATAAATTAATCTTTAAACCAAAGAGAATTCTAAGTGGTTATTTAAAAAGAACATTTCAAGTTTGTTAAATACAAAAATAACCCATCAAGGTCATTGCCAAAAAAACCTTACAGTACAAGAACTCCTTAATGGTACATGAGCATTAAATATTAAAAGCATATATTGATTTTAAGATGCTGACACATGGGTTAAGTGGCATTGACTATTGACAAAAGGACCGCTAATATGTTTCTCAGGACTGGGATATTAAGCTTTATCAGTTCATTCCAGTTCTCTAAAACTGTAATTCTTTTTATCAAATCATTTTGATAATTCCATTACCTTTTTATAGCAATGAATGCAAAAGGAAAAAAAAATGTTTTCCTTATCAGTTGTACAAAGACTTTTAAGCCATTATAGTTAAAGGTTACCTTGAAACAGAAGCTTCTAAATATTGCCCGATTAGCATTATACAAGACTATTGCTAATTGCTGATAAGTCTTTATTGGTTACACAATTAAAAAGACAACCTCACTCATGCTTTCCAATTAAAGGCACAATTTTCTGGTTTCAGGTTTGTGGGAACCAACTTTTTCCTTGGCCCTATTGCAGCCCAACATGTCTCCTGTCACCTTTTATGTCATTAAATGACATGGGAGTAAAACTACTCATACATAGTTACACCATGTTCTATAGATACATATTATGCCTTACACTGTAATCCCTATTAAAAATGAGTAAAGGGAAATGGACACATTTAATTACCGGTAATATGTACATGATAAGTAAGAGTCTGCAGTCTTTGAAGACGAGGTCACAGACTGTTTATGATTAAATGAAGTTTTTAAATGGAAAACAAGGTCAGACATACAATGTCTACAGAAGCTGTTGGAGTGAGACATTGTCGGTTATTGATTATGCCAGATATGTAAGTTATATTTTTCTCTTGGCTCAGGGTGCATGGTTGCAATGGATAAAGGGTCATAATACCGAGACAGCTTCTCTCTAAATTCCAGAAGACATTTAGGAAAATGAAGCTGGTATTATTGAGTATCATTTATGGAACAACACAGAAATCCAGCCTAGACAGGCTTTAGTCAAGAATAAGATAAGCAGAAAGTCACGTTCAGTTGTCAGAGGAGGGATTTCATCTGGGAAAAAATACTTAATTTTCATCTACCTCTTTCTGTGGAAGCTCATTCACTGCTAATAAAGCCACTATTCTGCTATTTAAGAGTACCAAGCCACTGATTTTTCCTTCATTGCGAATCAAATCATGGCCAGCAATTAACAGGGAAGAATTTACTATTTTTAACACAAGAATCAACAAAAATAGATTAATGAAATAAATACATGCATACACTGGTCTAGAGACCATTTCTCCTCTATTTCATGCATAGCCTCCAGATATTATCTGCGGTATTTGGAAGCGATTTTCTGCAATACTGCCAGCGCATTTCTTCTGATTGGTGTTCTAATGACCTGAGCACTTGTTTTCTATGTCTCATATTGGATTTTAATGTTTGACTTGGAACTGTGACCTAAATATTGCTTCTTATGTTCCAGCTGTCCTCTCGTTGGACTGACCTATCATATTCAATATTCCATAGATATAATCTTTTGGCTTTGACCAAAACTACCTATTGGAACCTGTGTCTTAGATAACCTAATATTTTATTATTGGAACATATATTTTTTGGTCAGGTTAATAATAATGTATAGGGAGAAACACGAACAGTACTTAGATTGATTCCAAAATCCAAATCTATTAGCAGATCTAAATTACCATTACTGATTAAAACAATGTTTTAAACATTTCTTAATTGTCAATAGAGTTTGTATTCTGGAAAGGACCCAATCATTAGAATATGTATGTGTTCAGAAAAAAATAGCAAAAAAAGAAACCGATAATGGGGTTCATACAAGTACTGATACTCGTGTCACTGTAAGCTAAAGATCAAATAAATACGTGTTCGTACATGCAGAATGTTTAGATCAAATCAAATAGAGAGCAATTAGAGGCGGGCTGGAACCTAATGGACCTGGGGGGGGGGTCAGAAAAGCTGAGTGCCCCAGACACACTCACACAAACACAATCATGCTAACACATACTTACACATAGAGACATGTGCTAACACACACACACTCACACATGCAAACACAGATAGACACACTCACATATACACACTCATGGTAACACACAAAGGTACACATTCACACTCATGCTAACACACAATTACACACTAACATTCTCTTACCCAGTCTATCACACAAATCACACCATCACCACACCCTTACCTTCACCAGAGACTTTTCTCCACACTATCATGTAACACATGTAACTTCGCAAGTGAAGTTCATTTAAATAATTTGGACTACTTAAGTACCTTTTAACAATAGGCAGAATAGGACAGTAGGATACAGACAAATATTGATAGTTAGGACTATTGCTGTAGGTTATAATAAGACAAACTGGCAAACTCCATTGAGTGGGACTTTTGGCATAATTAAAGTTACTTATACTTTGTGTTTAGTTCTTGAAAATCCGTGGGAGATAATTCAAAATATTACCGGTAGCTCCACTATGCTGATATAGTGCCTCAATGTGGCACAGACAGCATTATCTAATCAATTTTCAGTCCCAAGGTTATCGCTTGTCCCCTCAACCCATTTTCAAAGGCTCCATGAACCAATCTAACATAAATTAGCAATAGGGAAGAGATAACTTAATGGCTTGGGGAGGGTTATCATGAACATCCTCAGAACAGCAAAGAACCCCTTTGATATATCTAATTTTAAGGGTTTCTGATAAGGGTGCACATAATATTGTTATTTTTAAACAGTAAGGACATTTAATTTTTGACAGCTAGCCCTTGAGTATAAAAAATTAAACCTATCAAAATCTATGTAAAATGTTATCTTCAAAGATCCTAAGTGCGTAATTTAACTAAATTTAGCCCTTGGTAACTTGAAAAAAGTTAAATTTTTTTAACTGCGTCGCTTCTCTAGTTTTAAAAATAAAGATTTCATTATGATTTCCGATGTTTATAGAGTTTGTTTTGTACAAATACACATAGTGCGTTATATTGATGGGTTTACCTTGTTAGCCAGTGTTTAGCATTTTGCCTTAAGCAAAGAATTAGTTAAAAGCCAAGATAAAGTAATTCTACGTAAGTAGTTTATTGGAATGCTACTCACTCGACCCTACCCTATATACCATTAGAGTACTAAAAGAGGGTAACAAGTAGCTTCTGTTATGTTATTAAATTCCTTTGTGCACATTGTGCCTGTGGGAAACACAATTAAGTCCGTAATACGTCTTACTTCAATTAAATAATTATATATTACATTAACAATCATACTAGATCTTGACTATACCAGCTCAAATGTTTTACCTGTACTTGAGAATGTGGATCTTTACCCCTTAATGACAAAGCCTCAAAATGCATTGTTTCCAATCGGTTTAGGGACCACCCATTGTCCTTAAGGGGTTAAAACAATGTATTTAAGTTTCAGCTTGTTAATGGTATCACAGGCATTTCATGACTAAATTCATGAAAACTGAGTTTAGTCACAATTTATTTGGTATGTCTCCTGATTAAAAATATTAATGTGTCATTTCTGAACAAAATGACATTACATCTTATTTAGATTAAATATAGGCTACATTTCTTTATACCAGATAAAGGCTAAACCGTTTTTAGCAGCTGATAAATTGTACATTTACATTAACATTACTTGGTATCAGGAGACTTCACAAGTTTTCTTATTGGAACTCTTTTATAGAAAAAATATAAAACTCTGGGTTCTCTTTTACCGTATGAAAATCTCTTACCTGAAAGAAATCTGTTAAGTAAAATAGGAATTGACAAAAGTAACTATTGTCAAATAACATTTGCATGGCATAAATTAACACTCCACTCACATTCAGTGAATTCAGGAGAGTTGTGTTGATGAGAGTGAAAAAAGCCAGCAACTCTCAGATTAATTAACCCTTAAGCTGAATGCAAGTTGGAACGTCGTTTCCCATTTCAAATTCATTTTACATCATCAGGGATCTGCAAGGTGAAATGTGATTTGGGCTAAATGTAAAAGTGAAATAAAAGGTACTCTTCATACAGTCTCACCCCTAAGTTCAATGGTAGGAGGTCCATCCAATGGATGAGGGCATGGCGAAGGCAGGGGATGAGCTGTGTAGCTTTTAATAAGGGTATTTTTGTTATTTTAACCCCCATCCTATATCACTGTATACCCCGGTACTGGATGGGAGGTTAGGGGGCTGATAAGTAGGCTCTTTACCCTCCTTTGGGTTAATATTTCATAACCACACTGGGGATGAGAGGAGTGCAATACTATATGCATAAAAAATCAGTTTTTTCTTAAATTCAGTAAATTTAATTAAACAAAACATGATGACAAGAAGGACATTTGTAAAGATGTACCAGTTCACTCTAAATTAAACATTTGTGCTTCAAGCAATATTAAGGGAATTAATCTTTCTAATGCTTTTTAAGCAACCATCTTTATAACAATAAGCACAGCAGTGGAACCAGGATGTTATGTCAGATCTAATTTTATTTGCTCGGCAGAGTAAATCCCCATTGATAGTACTCAACCTTAACAAAAGTGATTCCAAGGTAATGTTTGTAAGCGATTGTATTTCATTGACATCAGAATGTTACGTTCTAAACTCAAAATAATAAAATTGGCAAGCAGTCAAAGTCAAAATGCCATATAGTTTTCTTCTGACACTTACAACTACATGAACAATTTCATATCCATATTTACTTTTAGTTTCAATATTTTCTATTGGAGTCTTAGGTATAAAAATACTAATCGGTTGCATATATTGTAATTTTAGCTGTTGGGGAAATTGGATGAAAAAAGTCTGAAAACCTGAGAACAAAAATGGTTTATGGAAAAAGATGTTGCCCAAAACCACTCAACCTCCAATTTATAAATTGCTCTATAACACAGTAGGGGTTCACTCATTGTAACTACACGCAATGATTAAAATGAATCCGCTCTCCAGAAAGCCTTTGCAACTAATTGGCTCAAAGTTATATCATCAAGGCTGATCCTTGGGGGTTAGCACCACTTTTAGCTATATTTAATTCTTCCATTAACAAACCGCTACATTTTAGGAATAGTTTTAGCATAGTTAAGGCTAATTTCGGAAAAATATTGAGTTTTTCACATAATGATATATTTTTTTAGGGCCGTTTGGACAACTAAAATCAAATGAGAATTGAAATTACAACCCATATTTATCTTACAGGAAAAAGCATTTTGTAATAGTGGCAAATATATCAGTTTCAGTTGAAATTGCATATAAAGGAAATATCCAAATTTCAGCAAAATGTTGCACAGTTTTCTACAATGGGTAGGCATGGTATACACTCTTGGGGTGCCTATACATCTGTTGTGAATGCGGTTTACTTGGTCTCCCTTGAAGGGACATTGTAGTCATACATATTTGTTTGTATTATGATAAACATATATCTTTTACCCGGTTTTAGTCTGAGTTGGACTCCATTATGATAATGTTATCAACAATAGGTTTGTGTAGGTTATACATTAAACGTGATGCTCTCTGAAAACTAGATGAGCTGCATGAACATACTGAATATAATTTAGCCACACTTATATTCACTTCCCTTTAGTATTTTATTGTCTGAAATATACAGAGTCAGATATTGGTTACTATTAAATAATAAATTTGGTAAATAAATTTGGTAAGATATATATGCCTATATTTACACAGCAGTTTGCAGATCCTCAAGAAAATGCACATTGCCATATTATTGATAGGTTAAATATTACAAATCATGTTCTTTTATTCAAAAAACCATAGTTTTATATTTTTATATTTTTCATCACTTATTATTATTATTATTATTCACTGTGTTATACTGCACCATCATGTTTTAGGGCACTACCCATCAAATATCATTGGAGTCAAAGTGCTATTGTCACAGTCAGTAGTTGTGCAACAACATTTTGGTGTATGTGAACTTAATTAAAAAGAATATAAACTCCAGTATCAATTCTATGCTGCTCTCTGCCTTGTTTTGAATAATGTAGATGTTCCTCTTTTTGTTCACATTTTTAAAAACTTGTTTGGATAGCTTTACATCATATTAGCGCCAAACCATATTTATTTTCATGCTTTCATCCCAAAATAACCTATTTCTTCTTCTTAACTCTCTGATGATAAAAAAACGGAGAAAATATATTTGCTACAAGAAAAGAAAGGTGAATAGCTTAAAGTTCTGGTTAAGTCCTAATCTTGAAAGGTGCATATATATATGTGAATAGTAAAAAAAGAGAGCTTTGACTCATGCGTTATGGTCCATTAAATATTATTTAGACTAGTCTCCTGAGTGCTCTCTCTATAATCCACTTACACTTTGAGCTCCCTGTATGATGCCCTTTTGTGTCTTACCTGGCTTGCCTTGATTTTGTTTGCTGACCCGATTTGTCTTGTTCACGTCGTCCAACATCCTGCTGTCTGGTTGCCAGCCAACTCTACTCAGGGGTTCCGTTCCTGAGCATTTTGCAACATTGAGTAGGACAAGAGTAAAACTGGGAGAGTATCATACAAATTGATTGTATATATGTAACTGTAAGTTGTATGTGTGTATGTGTATGTCACACACAATTCCTCTCTGAAGGATTCTTTAGAAGAATGCAGCCAAGGAGTAGTTACACAACAAATGTAACCCCACCAAATCCCTTGATTATACATCAAAGGGAAAAACACATAACTGGAGAGCTGCGTAGAAAGTGTTGGACTGCAGGCTTCATCTCTAAAAACAGCACAACAGAAAAAACATGTACAATGTATCACATATAGAATGAAGTGCAATAAAAGATTCAGACCCAGACCACAAAATCTCTCTTAAACCAGTTGAGGTTGATCATAATGATAAATGACACTGAAGACTATGTAAAAGTGGGAAATAGAATCATGGTCCCATCAAGGAACACAACCCATAATCACATAAAAACTTCAGTTTGGACCAGCTAATACAAGATAACCTTGCTGTGGATTTCACAATCCAGAGAATCCAGGCAGATCCATAATATGTATGAACAGATTATTGGCCTACTAGAAAACATCTTAAAAACCTCTGATTCAAAAAATCAATTGCTTTGTACAGGATACATCGGGTTTACTCAAACACACTGTCACAAACCATATAAATATACTATTACCCCATAGATGACACATCCACCATACGGACACGGCGTGAAGAAAGGTTAACTAACAGCCAGTGCGTCGGTAGACTAAAAATAGTTAACAAATAGAATATCAATACATTTATGGGCCTTATGCTTTATTAAAATTCCAGAGATACTTATTTGCTACAAATGTAACAATTTGAAGTAAAGTATCTTGATGTTTCACCAGTTATGTACAGTACGTTTACCTCTCAGGGCTTCTGTCAGAAAAGTATCAATCTTAGGTGGATGCCATGTGATTATTATTACCTTTGCAAGTACTAAAATGTTAAGAGTTTTTGGCCCTTCAAAAAAAGATGAAGCATTAATTATACCCAACAGAGACTAGGCCCAGACTTGCTAACTGGCACACCAGGGAACTATGGCATGGAAATGTAGCATGTGTCTGCGCATATCCAGAAGTCAGATGCACGTTATCAAAACGCCACTGGCCTTAAAGTGCCATGGCTGCTTTGTGACCGCCAGTCCATCCCTGACAGAAGTCCACTCTCCATCATGAAGACAGATATTAACAAATTTATAACAATAAACATTGATACAGGTGTAATTTATTGGCAGTCAGATTACTGGGCCCTCGCTTACATATCACCCAGTAGATACTGTTCACTCTTCATCGCCCCATATTACACAAGAATACACTAACAATCAACCTGAAAGACAAGAATAGCCAGCATACATCTATGGTTCTCCTGTTAGCTATGTTTAATGACCCTGAACCCTCTTGTTAGAAACACAAAAGCATACATTTCATACAGGACACTCCCAAGTTCAATTATGCACTGGAATTCCAGGTGATAAGTGAGATAAGTTTTGTTGGGTTCAATGAATGCTAACTTATTGTACACTTCTCTTCTGCATTAACATGGTTCTGTTGGCCATTTAGACATCGTTGAATGTTGACTCAGTGAGTTCTAAGGAGAAACAAAAATACTGCTGCTCATTTTACAGCATTTACATTTAACTGTTTTTCACGACTCCACACATTTCATGCTGCCATACATTTCTTTTGGAAATCCAGTTAAGGCATCGATTCTGTTCACATCAGAGGTAAGTTCAATACAAACATAATTCTTTCCACTGTAATCCGCTATATCAGAATTCCAGTGAGTCAAAAGTGTGGTCTAGTGGCTAGTTTGCTCGAAGCAGTGGCTCCTGGGTCTTGAGCACCTGTTGTGACCCAGTTTGCTGTACTGAGGTTCCTGACTCGTTGCTTCCTGTAGCAGTTTTTGGCCGGATTCCTGCCATCTCGTATATCTGCATTCCCGACCAGGCTTGTCTGACCTTGTTCTATTCAGTTTGGGTTGTAATGTAATTGTGAAGTCCCATGGCTATTCCAACCCTAGAGTTTAACCTGAAGGGGAACCGGTTTGTGGGTCTGCCTCCTTGAAAAATTACAGTAATGACAATGACAGTAATTACATTTAGCCGCTTGGCTGTTGTCCCTAAAAGGTATTGAGTTTGTAAGCCTTAGCAACATATTCTGGGTGGTGGGTCCAGGGGGGCAGCAGTCCCCATACCTCAAAGCAGTGCTGCTGCTCATTGGGACGATTACAAGGAAGAACTTCTTAGCTTTCAGATTGTTTAAAGGGCACTAATCACATTTAATTAAATTAACACCAGAAAATTAAGTCGTACCGGAGTTCCACAGCAAGGACATGGTCAGATAGGGGACAAATGCCCACACCCAGGGCAGTGCTCAAGTTAAATATGTCACCGGTAAACCTGACATGCACCTGCTGAAAATCAGCGCAGCCTTCGTAAAAGGGGTCTTGTCTATGCTTTAGTACAAATGTACTGTCTAGCTATCATGTTGTACAGACCCTTCATCCATTGGTTTTCTGTCTCTAATACTATTATTGTATTGTTCCCGTCTTGAATGCATCAATCTGTTAATACCTGCCTTCCTGCCATTCTCCCCCTTATCACTTGGCCACATTCACTTTAGTAAGATGAAATCATTCACAGACTTTCCTAACAAAGGCTGTGCCGGGTCATTGTACAGGGCATATCTTTAACAAACTGCAATAGCATAGACGTATTGTAACTACGTTTTTGTTATACATTCATGCTTGATGCTATTTTTGTTTAGTTTCTGCAGTTTAAAACCTGTTGTTTTTTGTTTTGTTTTGTTTTATGGCTGTGTATGTTCACAGTTTATCGTCTCTCTTTTCGTTTGTTTGTTTGTTACAGATTTACCCCATCACAATCACACAGCAAGATAATTTCATGAGAGCTATACGAGCTCTTCATATGCGTATAACTGAAATATATTGGAAACTTAAAAAGATGGAAAATTAGTAGCCAACCAGAAAGAGGACATCCGGTACATTTTATCTTATCTGTGTCAGAGGGGAAAAAAAAGCAAATGGGCTTTTGTGAACATTGTAAAAATTAATTTTTTTTAAAATGCCCCTGCGTAGTACATGTGCTTCTTAAATTCACCTTCATTCTTCACTGTTAGATCTCTGTGGCATTGAGTCTCAGCTCACAGATGAAAGAAAATAATTTTTTTTATATAAAATGTGTCAGTTTATATTGTATATCGTATCAGTAAAAACAATGTTCTCTCTTGAATTGCATCATGTGTATAACTTATCTGCAATAGCAAGATGATCACATATCATACAAGTGTCTATGTGTACTTAGACCGATTTGTTTACTTATATAAATGTCCACGAGGTCAAAACTCGTGATAGATGGCCATTGATAGAACAGACACACAGGAAACTGAAGTGTTTGAAGAACAATTGACATGTCTTGCACTCTCTCTGATGTGTTATAGATGATGATATATTTAGGCTTTATGCCACACTAAGCCTGACCAAGCCCGTGCCCCCTACGAAACATATTTACAGGGACCTTAAACCTCTTCAAGGAACAAATTCCCCTTTTACTGTTTTAGCCCACTACATTCCCTATTCATCCATTACTTTTCCCTAATATGTTCAATGACGGCTTTGAAGCAATATCCATAAATATAATAATACTGACATTTTATTATATTATCGAAATCCCACCTTGTAACGGAACGTGGCTATGATGGCTCCACACAACATCAGCCAGCATTTGATGACTGCCAGCAGTGTTGGCGACACAGCCACGCTATACTGAAAAATGTAGAAAATAATATTAATTTAACATGTCTTGCCTAGCTGGCCACAAGTTAAACAGGAGAGGTAAACAGTATCACTTTGTTTGTTTCTTGTAACCAACACTCAAATATTTTCCCCAAACAGTTATATAGTCGTTATCACATTATGACATCACATCCAACTGTCATAACAACCATTTCATTGTGACCTTGTCTAATGTAGTGGGTTACTATGGTAAAAAAAAACACTATGGTATATGCTACTTAAAAGAGTGTGAGATTAATATTTTATATAATGTTCTGTTGATTAATATATGTTTTTCCCCCCTCCAGATGACTGTTGTAATACATTTTAACAAAAATATCCAGTTTTGCTAAGGGCTTTAAGAAACTCTATTTCAACATTAACTCTTTAATAGCCCAATACAAAGACACTATTTTAGAGACCTCCGATTTATAGCAAACAAATATTTCTAGCAATAGCTCTCTTAAAAATCATCTACAGGTCCTTCACTGGAAATAGCATGTTTTGGTGTGTTCAAATATCATTCAATCATAGTAGAATATGAAGAACTATAAGGTTGGGGCTAAAAACCATGAGCGTCTCCAGGCTTGCGTGTAAATTGCTCACATTTTTGCATTATTCTGGTTTAAATTCACATTTTTTTTTCCTTTTGAATAATTTGGGATATTTTTGTAGACAGTGGCTGATTAAAAGTCAGAGTTTGGTTATCCTTATGGGACATATCAAACATAATAAAGGTATCTCACAATATTTATGCCTCGCTATGATTGGATATGGTGGTAAATACACGTGAATGTCACTTTGTGAGCAAAGGGAAGTGATCACGCTATGTTATTTGAGATTACAGATTAATTTTGCTAACTGGTTGCCTGCAGGAAATTAGATACCCACTGTTTGCAATGACTCACATTTTAACTCCTTTTTTACTTTTTTCTTAATACCACCAATAGGACATACAAACAAATAATAACCATCCATTTTTAGGAAAATCATTTAAGTAAAATAAAATTAGCACAAAGAATTGTGTTTTTTTTATCTCAACGTTTTATTGAATACTATATATAACAGGCCAGGGATACATTGGAAAATAAGGAAATTAACTTGTTTATATGTTCATAGACTGTGCACAGCTCCAGTCTTCGGGAGTCACAAAGAGGCCGCAATTATTGGATATCCCGTGCCGCATGGGCAAAGACTTCTGGAAAGGATACACAGAGGTCCTGGCCTGTTGGCAGCCCACAAGGACTAGAGTTATGCAGCCCTGGTAGAACTCTTTGGATGTCACTGTGGGTGCTACATAAAAGCGTGAAAGTGTTCGTATTCACAAATGTTTGATTAATGAGTGATCTGTATGTGAATGTTGAGAACTTTAAAAATGGCTATCCAGGCACTAATCAATAGCCACCCTCCTTCGGCACAATTTTAGGCTGAGCATGCGCTTTGATTTTGGTCTTATGTGTGCTCTGAACAACATTTGAAAACAGACGTGTGTTGCTGCATCTGCTGAGTAGACAAAATGTGTCTACATTGTGTGAAGTGCTGATGTTCGTTCTCAGTAATTTAATAGTCTTCATTAGGCTTCACCTACTAAGCAGACACAACCCCACACTACTTTTTCAGGCACGTTGGTAGAGACCCAGAGTCCTAAACACACTGTTGAATATTCCTAGACTCTGAGCCAAATTCAACAAGTTGCCAGGTGTGCATATTGACCATTTTCTCCCCAGGAGATGTACGGTATATTTTTTTTCTGATCACCACCTACAGTGCTACTCTGAGGTATTTATGAACTTGGAAATCAATTACTGTAGGGATGGAAGTTCCTCCTAAAAACCTTGTTGTTACCCTTTTTATGCAACTTCTTTTTGTTTCCTAAAGTAAGTTAGAATGTAATTATGCCTCATAATTTATGATACAATGTACCGTATTTCCCCAAGTATAAGATGCTCCTATGTATAAGAGACACCTTAATTTTGGGGCCTGAAATTGAAAAAAAATATATATTACATAAAGTTATTGTACTGGCTGCCTGGGCATGATATGAGTGTGATTGATGTTAGCTGCTAGCAATTGTTAGCAATCACACTCCTATCATGCTCAGGCAGCCAGTACATGCGCATCACTTTCAGCCTCCCTGTGCCCCCTACACATGGGTCCATGCTATCACACACACACATATATTCATTAATTTACTCCCCCACCCTTACCTGAACTTCAGATCTTATGCTGCCACTCGCAGATTTCCGTGGGAGCCGCTGTTGCCCTCTGCGTTGCTCAAACAGGAACAGAGCGGAGTCATGTGATGTGATGTACATTCACGTGACTCCACTGGGTTTCTGTGTCGCCTCAGCGGATCAAGAGACGCTGCTGAGCAACACAGAGGTAAGCAGCAGGTCCTCTTTCCGGTAAAAAAAAAAGAGGGGAAAAAAACTACCACCACTACTAGTTTTTAGACCCCAATTTTTCTAAAAAAAAGTGTGTCTTATACATAGGGAAATACGGATACTTTTTTTTTTACATTTTTACTATCAGTAAGATTTTTTCCATGTCCTTATTCTTATTGAGCATTTATCTGCCTGGTCAAAGCCAGGCATGTAGAGGCCAGCGGCTGATTAATAACATGACTAAGCTCTTAATGACTGTGCAGCTCCTGCCCGTGTGTATCCAGCAAAAGCTATATGCATTTAAGCCTACAAGTAACATGCTCTCATATTGCTCAATTAAATGATAAACCTGTGTGTTTTCCGTTTATATTCTACGTACATCTTTGTATCTGCACGTTTAAATTATGTTTACTATTCTTATCTTAAGAGCACTCCTCCTAGTTTCCTTGTTGCAAAAATACAATGATATCAAACTTATATAAGTTGTATAAAATAAGTATTCAGGAGTGGTCAAAGGAAAAAAAAGTTACAAAATTTACAAAACACAAAATATGCTATAATTATAAGACAACACTCCCAAATATAAAACCTTCCTAACAGCAATTCAAAGAGATAATCCAAATCACTTGTCAACAAGGACTGTATTCATTTACATTTAATAAAGACTATGTAATACTTTATAAGCAAACACAATATTTTCTCACAGATTGTTATAACCTTGTGACGTATAATAACATTGTGGAAAATAATACCAAGCCATTGTATTATACATGTGACTCATTCAGATAAAATTTAACCAACTCCACCAGTTTAGATCCGTCTATAGAAATACTTTGCATTGTTATGCTATGTATAATGTTCACCAGCCCAATGAGATCCTAAGTTTTAGAGGGGTTCCTATGTGTGACTAATGACAACGTCACACTAAAGTAAGAAGGCATGATGTTCCTGTTTGAACAGGGCAGTCACATGATTGATACCTATATACATGGTTTTAATTTTTCCCTGGAGTTGTTCCCTAAAACATTCATTAGACTAAAGGTAAATTATGTTTCAGAAGGGATCTGGTATTTTGCTTTGAACATGTAATAGAATAAATTGTCTTGTTGCCCCTTCGGTTAACTAAAGAAGAACTCGGAAGATCACAAAGACCTGGACATCTGGCCACTCCACTAATGGTTTTGGTAAATACTAATTTGGAAGCCACCGACTAGACCAAAAAGACCACTAGATTCCCCTCCTTTCTCAGCCTTGGCAAATATCAAACGTCTCACAAAGTCTGCCAGTTTATATTGGACGTGTTAGAGGGAGAGGTCAAACAGTGAAGTAAAAGTGTTACCCAAAATAGAGGGCAAGGTCAAAGTCATGGCTAGAAAGTACATCCATTTTGGGTACTTCCACATCAAGTCATCCTTTTTCACTAACAGAGACTGAGACTCTTTAAAGTAATCTTACAGAGCAGAATCTCTCAAGAGGGCTACTACAGAGCAAGCTGACGTGGGCCATCAGCTTGGCTAGGATTACTAGCAAACACATGAAACACGGTCATTGATTTTCAGTCCACTAACCTGGTCTGAAGATGTCTAAAGATGGAGAAAGGCAGCTATGATTAGACTTCATTAGTAGCCAATTCACCTGCATTCCCAAAAATGAAGAAGACCCTATTACTGTGTGAGAAATGTATGAAAAGTGAAGCAAAGTTTGAAAAAGTAGTCACTGTAGGTATAAAGAACCACTGTAGTACTAATGCTTTCTCATTTTAATGTGATATTTAGCATTTGTTTCTGCATGGAAATATGGTATATATAAAAAAACCAACTAAATGTTGCTGCTCTGTTTGCTAATAAATCTTCATATTTCCCCTTATGATGAATGACCCACTAATTCTTCACGAAGATGACTGTTTCCAAGTGAGTGTTACATTTCTTCCAAAAGGAGACCCCTGGGAAGCACTATGACTTCATTGTAAAGTTATCTTACTCCACATAGGAGAACCTGGACGTTTGTCAGATGTGAAACACCATCCAGAGAGCAGAGGTGCCCTCTACAGCATTAGAGAAGTGTCAGCTGGAGCCAATAATGACTGAAGCAGACTGGAGTGTGGCAGACACACCCTTTCCCCTCCTTTCCGTGCTCCCTCCAGCTGCTGCAGCTCTTTGGACTATCAGCTTGCGAGTGTCCTTCCAGCGATCTGGGTACTGCAGACAGACCAGCACCGCCAGCCACACACACACAGGCACACACACACACATACGCACACATACACACTGGGAAGATCCCCACCATCTATACCTGGCTGATCACAAGGACGGAAACCTGTCATTAGGCAACTATTGGGACAAACTGAAGTCAGGTTAACTGGTATTGAGAAACCCTTTCAAGGCAGCTATTAGAACAAGACACACATGTAATATCAGACACAAGCTTAGCACAACTTTAGGGCAATCATACACTAAGCAGAGTAATCGATGTGAAATCAGACCTCAAGAACTCCTTTATTGTGTGATTTTACAGGCTGGAACAGAACACAAATACCTTAACATTATAGCCGGGATTATTGGGATAGGATTCCACGATCGGACCGAGGAAGGATGATCTGAGCGGCCGCAACGTGGGAGACGTACCTGCTAATTCACAGGTTAGTTTATCCAGATGAGCTGATATCGTGTGAGTTAACTGAGCTCTGTTTTAATGAAATCTGAATTGCAATACATGGAATTTAAAGAATAACTATTAGTGATGCTATAATATTTTATATGCTGGAAACATTTCTCATAGATGGAAATAATTACAGCCCAGACCAATGTGTTTTAAGTTTACACTTTTTTTACAGTGGGAAGGCATTTAGGTATATGAGTGTTTTTTAATACAACCACTAGGATTTGTTGCAGCACTAATTTATCTGGTTGTTTTGACTAATTGGACAAATTAGTCTTTCAAATGATAGGGTTTTGTTTGTAAGTAAATGCTGTTATAATGGGGGTTTTGCATTACAAGTAGAAAGCAAAATAATGCATATTCATAAATAAGATTCTGTAGATACAGATCAGAGGATGATTAATGAAGGGAATTTTAATTTCTTTGAATAAAAATATTAGGTGAATATGGAATTTTGTCCTAAGGAAATACCAGTAATTTGTCCTGTGAAGTAAATGGGATCATTTTTTACACCAATGTGGATGACATGCTAGCATTGAAGGCTTAGTTATAAAAGTCACTAATTTGTGTTCTCTGGGCTAGAATTTAATTGCATTGATAATATTTCCATTAACTGTAATTTTGAAAGTTAATTAAAAAAATCATTGGGCTTTGAGGGACAACTTGATGTTCAAGTAAGCAGGGAGGTCTTCAGTTGCCTTGGAAAATCCTTTCAAGCTTTGCATTCATTTCTTTGGAGCTGTGAGTTTTGGTTGCTTTTTGAATTGCATGCTCACATGTGGTAATGATATATACTGGTGCAGTACCCATTATGTCAGGATAGAATGGTCTGGTGAGAATAAATCATTAGGGAAATTGTTCACATGTGTGTATAATTGCTGAATTATCAGCAGCTGGGTTAGTGATGTTAGGAAGAAATGGATACAGGTTATTACCTCCCAGTATTTCACATTCCCAGAGATGAACACTTGCTACAGGGTGTGTTGTTCGAGATGTGGCTAAGGATTGCCCAGATGTTACCCAGATTTTTTGGTGACTCTGGAGTCTGTTTAGGAATCTGGCTGTGGTTTCAGCTCCTTCACTTCTTAATTCCTTAGGAAGAGCCAACACTGGAAAATTTCTGAACCAAGAATGGCAAAGCAGGCACTCTATAAACCATAATTTCATAATTTATGTTATGCATTATACAGGGCCAGCCATGCAGCAGAGGCTTTTTTGGGATGGACCATCTTGGTGTATAGTAAAATCAAGGAGTTGAAACCACAACCGACTACTATCACTTTAGTAAATAAACCCCTTTGCTACCTATGGATCGCTATTTATAATAGTGTCGGATTAGGACCGACAGGCTCCAAGATACATGCGCACACACATATTTATATACACAAGCATACGCACATGCATACTGACATACACGCTCATACACAAACTCTTTCAAGTATGTGGCTCCTCTTCAGTTTCCATATAATGGGATTTGCTGCATTTGCACTGTGGGTTAAATAACATGAGCTACTGGTATTCAGCCTCTGGCGCTGTGGTGCCCAGATTTTCTATTATGGCACCAGAGGCTCTGGATCTCCGGGCCCCTACTCACTTGCTTAATATACCATCATATACATAAGGACAAAACGCCACACTTGTTTTTTTTTAATTATTATATACCGTATTTAAATAACTTAAAATGTAATTGGGTGAGGTTATGATTTGTTAATCGAGTTGCACATCCGAAAGTGGCATACACTCGCATGTACTCGCAAGCAACTTGTTTATTTTTCAATATAGTTCTACTTGTTTTGCCAGTGTTAGAATGCAAGGTCATGCAAGAAAAGTTGAGTGTGGCCAGTAAAGTTACGGCTCTTAGTCAATAAATCCAAATAAGGCAAATAGGGGAGATTAGCTGTGAAGAGCATTTTGGCTGGATGTAATTTATTTAGTAAAGGAAAAAGGTGATTAGGAGTGTCCTAATCACAATACGCAGGTACATTTGAGGTGCTTATGAGGCACTTTCAGGGGAAATATTGATCCCAAATGTATCCCAGGGTGCTCATAATAAGTTATGTAATGTAAACTCTTGAAGGCACTCCTTTCTGAGCAAAACAAAAAAAAAAAAGCATGCTTTAAAGTTTTCAGTTATCACTTCATCTGAACTTAGACCTTTGCCTTTGCCATATTAACTATGCAACTGTATATTAACTATGCAACTATGTAAACATTTTTCATTGAATTATTCATTGCTGTGGAATATGTCGGCACTTAATGCTTACTTTATACAATGATGAAGCCATTGTCTCATGTAGACTTTCTTTAAAAACATCAATCAATGCACACAGACAGTAAGGCTATTGCTCCTGTTACAGTTTCATTACCGTTTTTGTGAATAGAAACAGGTAAGGTAATGGATACTTAGACAATAGATTTCCTTATTCACACATAACCATACAGGAGGAGCTTTTAAAGTAAAAAAAAAATTTCTCCCTCTGTTTTTTACCTTTGTTAATAATACATGTTAATATGGTTATGTGTTATGAGAGGCAAGAATAATAGTCCTATGAGCAATGTGTACATTAAGGAGGGTTTTGTGCTTCTATTGTACAATAAGAATACAGTTGGTACACTATTCAGGATAGCTGAAATTGAAAAATAAAGGTTAGCGCTTTGCACTTCCCATTCTTTCTTGGATTCCTATCCCAATGCGTAAATAAGTCCCTATATCAGTATATATCAGTCCCTATAATCATATTGTTGTAAATGTGGTTAAAAAGAATTCGGTTGATGTTGTTTTATATTTTTCCCCAATATATATTATTATATATCGTATATGTAACATACTTAGTTACAATGGAACTTATTTCTCGCACATGTAAGAATTGCTATAAGGTGTAAGGTACAGAAATGAAAATTGTTGATCACAGAGCACTGTTAGAAATTAGATAATACAAGAGATTTTGTAAACATGATGTCGTCATCATCATGACTGCCTGTGCATAGTTTAGATTGACCAGCAAGAAGACTATTTATTACATAGCTCCAATGTAATGATTTTAATCTTGAAGTTTTAACTAATAATTTAATGACCAACTTATGCCATCTCTTAGTGGGAACTTGCTATAAACCGTCACCATCAGACCTCATGGAGGTGCATTTTAAAGAACATCCACCAAGTGCTCAGCTTAGAGTGAACTCATAGTATCTTGGCTGAATAGAGTTCTAATTAGCAAGGACTCAAGACGCAGTGACTCATGAAAGCTTGCAATACGTTGGTGCACGCTGAATTCAAATGTTTATATTTAGACGTACTGAATTTATCACCTTGTCATCTTGCTGGCAACATATATTTCTCTGTACATCCAGCAACATATCTGATAGGCTATATGGACAAAAGTATTGGGACACCTGACCAGAACACTAACAGGAACTTTTATGACATTGCATTCTAAATACATAGACATTAATGTGTAGTTGGTCCCCCTTTGCAACTATAACAGCTTTCACTCTTCTGGGAAGGCTTTCCACAAGATTTTGGAGTGCTTTTGTGGGAGTTTTCACCCATTCATCCAGTAGAGCATTTGTGAGGTCAGGCACTGATGTTGGATGAGAAGGCCTGGCTCGCAATCTCCATTCCAGTTAATCCCAAAGGTGTCCGATGGAATTGAGGTCAGGGCTCACGTTTTTATGGACCGTGCGTTGCGCGCTGGGGCATAGTCATGCTGGAATAGAAAAGGTTATTTCCCAAACTGTTCCCATAAAATTGAAAGCATAGCATTGTCCATAAAATTAGAGGCATAGCAAAATGTTCTGCGTATGCTGAATGGCTGATTCTGGCATGTGCTCATTACTTTTCCTCCCGCTAATAAAGAAATCAACCAAATATGTAAGCTACTATCATAATTAGTCTGTTTTTCTATTTCTAGCCAACATTTACTCAGTGCTTATCGTTGTAAACATGTATTTCTTTTTAATGAACAGAATACGTATGTTCTAAACACATGACATTAAAATGTAATTGACATTATTCAAAAGCACAAAATTGTGAGAAAAAAGCAGCTAGACGTTCAAGGTCATGAGGATTGCAACATAGTTCTTATGTACAGATTCAGCATCCAGACCCTTAAGGAACAACAGGAGTGGTCCATCTCTTTCCAAAGCTAGGAGCAGAGCATAAAGGATCATTGGCTGCAAAAAAAATCAGCAATTTTAGGGGGTGACGACAATGGATTTTCATGTATATGTCTACTGCATCACAACATGCCCTGATATTTAGAGCAGAACTCAAAAGGAGTAGTTAGCGGTGCTTGAATCTGAAACAGTTTACTTCTTGTTCACGTCAAGACACAGGACCTACATCTGTTACCTTTAACTGTAATCATTACCAACAGCTCAGACTAGACATTTCTAGTGAGCGGTTAAGAAATGTCTACAAACACGAATGACGTATCTGAAATCGCATAAATATACGTATATAATAATAATTGTTGAAACCTGTAAGTCATCATCGATCATCATGAATGTTTGCAGAGTTCATGAGTCTTATTGGTCATGCAGACCCCAAGTGTTGCTGCCCAGTTACATCATGAGTCACCACATGATGTCACAAAATACAGTGTTTACTCCTGGACAAAATCAATGCTCCAGTAGTAGAGTTGTTGCGTGATCAAATACATAAGATAGTCAAGGTTTAGGCACTACTTCCGCAAGTGGCAGTAGGTGAAAAGTAGATGTTTTGAGTTTTCAACCAGTGGACATCATGAAAAAACCACTTGGTATAAATGAAAATTTTTTGGTAAATTGTTTTGCCTGAAAGACATAATTACATAAAAAAGAAAACAAACTGATATATTTCTTAAGAAATCCTTGATCCATGCAAAAATGAACGCATAGTTGAACACTTGCAGTGAACTGTCACATTGTTTAAGCCTATTGTTGTATACCGATAGTTACGTTCTGAAAAGCTGTTCTTACAATGCAAAATCTGGGCAAATGTAACAACCGGTATATGGCGACTTTCCAAAGTAATCCACACATTTATCTGTACCATATATAAAAAGAAAATGAATTGCGTGACAGCTGCGTGAAATATGTAAGATGTAAACTTCCCCTTTAAGGTTAAAATCTGATTTCGAAACTTTATACAGTTCATCTGGGGTAAATAAGTATTAAATGGAAACTAAAATAACATGAATAGCGGTTGGTGATTACAGGAACATTTCTATTAAGTGTACAAGTTTGTGTTCCAGCAAACCCAGTAATTACTTGGACCTGCCAAAGACACCATAGCAGTGGGAAGAAATTTCTAGGGCGCTCTCATGTACTTTTTGGTCTTTTCATTCTTGTTTCTTGCCTCTTAAGCAGTTGCATTGCATGGAAATGGTTAAATAAGCACTTCATTCAGTGACTCAAAAAAATATATTCTGTTTTCCAGTAATAATAACCGTTAGAGGAGATCTCTACATTCCGTGGTGGGTGATGATATTCCTAGCTAGGAGTTTTGCTCATGGTTTGACCTTGGGAAATATTCATTCACACAGATCGGATCACATAAAGTAGCTGGGGGCGGTGAATGTGATTCTGTAAAATCCCCCCAATGCATTTCAAAGGAGGCACCATAAGAATATAAAGAATCATTAGCTATTATTTCTTTCTATTACTTTCATTCTTTAAAGAAGCGAAAATGGGCAGACTAGATGGCCAAACGGTTCTTATCTACAGTCAGAGAAGCTCAGCAGATAATGGAGTGATTGAGGGCACTTAATATTTGTTAGTTTTGAAAGGCCCGTCTATTTAACTATTTGAAGCTGCTGTTCTTTTAATAAATGGAAAAAGCATTTAACCATATAAAGCAGAGTTTCACACAAGTCGTGTTGTTATATACATTACAATTTACTCACTGCTTTTGTTACTGACAAAGTTTTATGACTTATTCACTTGTTTGAGAATATTGTTGATCTTGGCATCAAGCATAAATCACGTTTAAAAACAAAGGGATTCGCTTATGCAATATTCCTGGCAATTGAAGGCACCGTTCTACCTATTCTGCTGACTTTAAAACTTTTATATCTAATTTCAGCTATAGAAACATATAAATGTAGAATTCCATGGCGAATAAGATCCATTCGACTCATCTAGTCTGGCCATTTTTCATGGTGTAGGGACTTAGACCTCCATCAGTTCTTGTCTTAGATTCAGGATAGCTTAATGCCTATACCATACATGTCCAAATTCTTGCACTGTATTAGCCTCTACTACTTCTGATGGGAGCAGGGCCGGCCCAAGACATAATGCAGCCTGAGGCGAAGTTTAAAATGCCCCCCCCCATTATCTACCCTTCCTCTCCCTCCCTATTATCTACCCTATCTCCTCCCCCCTTTTTACTTACCGAGTCTCCCTGCTTGGTCTCGCGGACAACTTGGTAAGCAAAAACCACTCTGCGCTTGGGGCGGCCCCTTCAAAAGTGCCGCCTGGAGCAATTGCCCCACTCTGCTCCACGGTAGGGCCGGCCCTGGATGGGAGGCTGTGACATTTATCTACCACCCTCTTGGTAAAGTCAGGTCCCTTTCATTGTACTGCTGAGTGCCTAAATCCTCATGTAAAATTTTGTCTGATTCATAATTTTGTCAAATGACACAAAAACAGCAACCGGTAGATTGGGAAAAAACCTTCTTAGAAGTTTTGGAATAAATAAGTGAATGAATGAATGGACAACAAATGTGAATTCAGTTTCACATCTTAAGAAACTTTACAGGTTTTCTAATAAATTATGTATGGTTCTGTAATAACATTGCTGAAAGCAGGAGAATATTAGCAGAGATATTTATAACCTAAATGTACACCTCCTAATGGGAGAGGGAGTAGCGCCATAAATGTTATGCTAAGGCAAGGCAATCTGGTCAACTCCTTCTGACCTTTGGTTGCTCATCAACAACAATATAGTCAGAGAAATTCAAGAAGAATTTTTTCCCTGTTGTGGCATAATTGGTAGTTGCCCCAAGTAGGGTTTTTTGCCTTCTTTTGGATCAACTTTAGAACTAGGTATGTGTGAAAGGTTGAACTTGATGGACTGAAGTCTTTTTTTCAACCTACTACTATACTATGTTGAGTAAAATGGAAAAATCCCTACTCCGTATACATTGACGGAGGCACCATTCTCTAAGCCCCTAGCTATTGTGTTACGCAGCTAACCGGGGTTTTAGGTTAAACTTGCCAGTTGTTCCCATCAGTGATCATATAGGAAGTAGCACTTGAGATTAAAATCATAGTTGCTCTGTTGGCATGAGGATTTACCTACTAGGTATTTGTAAGCCACAGTGCACTGTTTAATGTTTATAACTCTCCCCTATTTGATAATTAAGCCACCGTAACATAGGTTTGGAAAGCAGATCCTCAAGATTGTACGCTTGCAAGCAGGGCTCTCCCTACCTAATGTATCGGTTTGTCCTAGTCTGTCAATTCTAGTCTTGTCGTACCCCTTGAATATATGTATTGTATTAAGCGCTGCCTAAACTGTTGGCGCTTTATAAATAAAATAATAATCTTATTAAACAGTAATGTAGTTTAGGTCTACTTTTGCCCTACCTTCGTCTGCAGACCTGGATTCTGCCATTGGTATTGGTTATGCTCAAACACCACACTGAGATTATTCTTTAGGGAAATGGCTGCTCCATTTGCTTTCATTAATTAGAGTGTCTGGCTGGGTGATTAAGACTGAGCCGTTCAATTTGTTTACCACACACACACAGTATAATGTGGAGTCGTGGTTTTTGTCTAGTATAGGATAGCAGAACTGGAACACATACACATGACTAATATGTCTAATACCCCTCTAAGGAATACACACTTTGAGTGGCTCATTGAAACCAGGCGGCAAGTAAATGCCAGGGGATATCCTCTGTGCTGCTTTTATTTAAATAAATTGGGGGTATTAATTGCAATTCCACAAAATGCACCATTGTGTCTACAGTTACATACAGTTACAGTCTAAAGACATAATGTACCCACTGGATTCAGTTTATGCTCCCTGTATGTACTTTCCAGGTTGCTGTTCCTCCTAGACAAAATAATAGCTGACCTCAACAAATAACCCAGAAGAGAGCTCTCCTTTCATTACTTCCTCATTACAAAAAGGCAGAAACTTAAAAAAGCGACAACCTATCAGTGCTTGCTTTTGTGTCACGTGACAATTAAGCTTTCCCTGAAAAACTATGAATGAGGCAGATTTTTTCATGGTTATATAATTACTTTTGGTCATTCAACAGTAATAGAAATACCGTTTTTAATGTGTATTTAGTTATAAAAATCAAGCAGCGTAGGGCAAACCGCACATTTAAGTATGCTTTTTATGCTTCTAAAATAATTGATTGGTTGATCATTTATATCATTTTTGCATGCAGGAAGCTTCTATTTTAATGAGCATTGATCCGTCCAGTAGTGAGGACAGAGTATATAATCTGTTACCTGCATAGGTCACACTACCTTATAAGGAGATTAACCAGATAATTGCCATTCCGGTAGTCTAAGTGCCTAGGGGCGGAAGTGGACAGACCAGTACAAGTGTGACGGAAGCCTTAATAGTTACATTTGTGGTCATATACATTGTATTCCTTAATGAATGCAAAATTTGCTTACAGCCCCCAAAACCTAAAGCCATACTGCTACTACTACTACACAAATCAAAGGTTGAAAGATAAACATTTTTTATTTAAAAAGAACTTATATACAACACACACACACACACACACACACACATATATATATATATATATATATGATTTTATACTTGGGAAAACTCGTGACACATTCCCTCATATGTAGATGATTACAAAATCTAATGTGATGGGAAGTGCTTCACTGGAAAGGCATTTTAATTGGGTACTTTTTATATATAGGTTACAGATGCGGGAACATAACTAACTTTCATCTGTGTCCTCACCGTTTATTCATATACGCATGAGGTGGTTTACATGAATAAGTCAGAAGGTCTACCAGAGGCAGGGTGGACTGACCTCATGGATTGCAAGTACAGAATGCATGAGATGACATCTGGATCATGTTTCTTAGGGGACGAGTTACAACTTCACCCTAAAAGACCGCAAAAATCATACTATTTTCAGATAAAATCCCTGTGTTTAGTATTTTTTATTGTTTATTCAGTATTATCCAAATCCCCTTGGATAACGTTAAGGGTTTTAACTTTGTAAATCTAGTGTATTTCTCAAAGCCCTGTGTAGTCAACCTGACTCTACTCAAGTCAATCAAGGACTCATTCATGAATCACGCGGCATCAACTAAGTACGTATCATGAAGATGACAGACATATCAGAGTTATATCATGTTATAGGGCTTTCCTATAAACATTGCTCCAATATTTTTGGTATATAGTATACTTCACCATCTCTTTTGTTTTGCCTGTGGTAGATATTTGCAGTAAATATGTGACGGTTCTCTTTATCTCTCCTCCTTTCTCATTATCTCTCCCCTCTCAATTAATGTAATTCCGTCAAGCACACAGAATGAGAAGGCCCCGTGAGCCTCGCAGTGCACAGAATCTTTGAGAAATATGCATGTCTGGGGTATTTCCCAGATAGAGGAGTGCCCTTGCTTTAGTCAGCAGGAAATGAACTCCAATATAGATATTTTGTTTTTTCAATGACATTTCCTCTTCGCCGAAAACTGTTGTTTTAACACTATGCCCACCATTTCCAGGTATTTTCCCTGGCAGACATTGTGGCGTAAAAAGGGCACAAAGCCAAATCGCTTATAGATTTTAAATGAACTCTATGATAATACTTTGAGTGAGTTGGCTTTAGTAAGCTATACAAAGTTTAAACAAAGGCATATTTTGATCAGTATTTTGTAAACATTTAGATGCAAATTCTACGTTGTGTTCTAGATGAAGCACTATGCTTCAACATTACGCTGGGACGCACGCAAACATTTATCTTTTCCCTGCTTGCACATAGGTGAGGTTGTTGGCTCCTCATTTGTCTGGTTGCAACTTGCTGTCCAGGGGTTGATTGCAGGGCCGGACTGGCCTACCGGGAAATTTCCCTGTGCATCCGCCGGTCCGTGGGCCGGGCGGCCGGCAGACCAGCATGCAACAGCGGGATTGAAAGCCACCTCCTCTGGCCGCTGGCGCCTAATGCAATTAAAGGGGCCGGCGTGCATGCACTGTGCCACCCAATGGCCATGCCTCAGCACTTCGTCCCACATCTTAAAAGGAGTGGGACGAAGAGCTGAGGCATGGCCATTGGGTGGCGCAGTGCGTGCACGCAGGCCCCTTTAATTTCATGAACGCCAGCCTCCACCCGGTGCCCCCACCAGACACCAGGGAGTCAGAAGCAGTGGTAAACTGGGGGGTGCTATATGGGGGGCATAAGGCTTTTCTGGAGGCAGAGTGCCCCATGATATTTCTTTTAACCCTCTTTATGCCACGCTGCCTCCAGAAATGCCTTTTAACCCCCTATATGCCACTCTGCCTCCAGAAATGCCTTATACTCCCTTATATGTAAATCTGTCTCATGATATGCCAGAGTGGCATATAGGGGTATAAGGCATTTCTGGAGGCAGAAGGGTGGACATTTTGTTGCTGTGGAGGGGGTGGTTAGCAAAGCAGGAGGCAGAAATGAGTGGCTAAAGGTTAGTAAATGAAGAGGTTGTGTGTATATGTATGGTTTTTTTTTTTTAAGAAACTTGAGTTTCCTAATTTTTTACAAAACAAACAAACAAAAAAAACCCATTGCTCTAATCTATGTAAAGTTAAGAGGAAATTTGGAGATCACTATGACTCAAGTTTTTTTTTTTTTATAATCCAGCAGAACTTAATTAGTAATCCTTTCCAGATATGACTTTCAACTAGGAAAAACCACAAACCAGTTTATAAAAATAACATTGCATGCATCGAAATAGCTTTTCATTCATTCTAAAAAGTGAAAAGGTTTGACTTTGTGGAACTCAAATGTATTTATTTATTTCTTTATTTTTTTTGCAGGATGGTTTTCAGTGATCAGCAACCTTTTAGAACAGGAAATATACGGCATTTTCCCAAGCAAAAAAGGACTACGCAGCAACTATGCTTCTTACTGTGTCTTCTGGCCATTCCGCAAATAGGTAAGACGCTGAAACTGCTTGGATAAGATTTTTACACAATGCCGCGGGTGAGTCATTTGTTATAGAGGATGGAGCGAAGAACATGGTGGGGAATAAAACAGTTATATGTAGTAAAGTTGTGTATTTAGTCGGAGAAGTGTTGTAATAATTCCCTATCGACGCAATGAAATTGAGAATTGAATAGTCTGTCCCACAAAAGGTACTGCTAGATTTTGTTTCAACTGCCTTCCAAGTTGTTCTTGGGCCATAGTGTCCCATTTGAAGCAGGAGAGGAGAGCACTTGCCCAACCCTGGTTTACACCTTAATCTGGTATGGCTTCTTAAATGCTTTCAAGTACTATTTAAAGCTATAAGGTGTGGTTCTTTACACAATCAATATCTTCTTGCACTTTGGACAGCCCTTCTCTCAACCTTTTAACAGATAAAGCCAATCTTTATTCATCCAGGTGTGGAAGTACCTGACATATTTTCCGAGTACGAAAGAGAAGTCAATGACAATTCCATATGTTTGAGAAATCGGAGCACATAAAAAAAAAATTCTTTTCATCACGTACCCTTTTGATCTTTTTTTTTTTTGAAATGTGCGCATAATTGTGAGTACAGAGGTGTGCAGAGTTGTGGTTACTGTTTTCAAAACAGCAACACTGACGTAAAGAAAATTACATTTAGACCACGCACTCTGGAGATGTTTGAATTTTCGGTTTCGCAATACTAGTTTAACAAGGTCGCCCAGTTTAACCCTCTTATTTTCACTTGGCTCTTATTGTGACTTTACTAATGTGAAAATCATATCCCCTGTAAATTGCCTGTATGTGTCATCGCTAGGTGTGGGACCTGTTCTATAGCAAAGGCTGTAAATTGTGATTCCCAGTTTTTTTGTAGTAATGAGTGAGTTGTTGGACTGGCCATAGACAACCCACATGAATACTTGGTAAGCTACTGGAAATGGAGATATCAATTATTCAGTTAACCTGAGAGTTTTTACCTACATATTAAATCAGGGGCGTAATTAGAAATCACAGAGAGGCAGCGGCAAAATTTGTCTGGGCCCCCCTGACTTCACAAGCAACATGTGCCACCTTTGCCCCCAAAACAGCTTGTCTGGACAATCTTTGTCCCCAAACAACTGCTCTCTGAAATCATTGTCATCAAACAGCTTGTCAGTACCCTAAAAAAGCCTGCTTGTACCATCTCTGTCCCCAAAACAGCATGTCAGTGTCCCCAAACATCTTGTCTGTGCCATTTTTGCCACCAAACATCTTGTCTGTGCCATCTTTTGTCACCAAATAGCTTGTCAGTGCCCCCAAACAGTCTGCCTGTTCAATGTTTGCCAATACATACATACTCCCCCTTGCATCCTATTACCTCACCCGCAGCTTTCTATCGGTCTGCCCTTTTTAAAACTGCTCTCTTGCTTGCTAAGGGCCCACAGCTTACATCTCCGGCACTTGTACAGCATGGT
>VKOC01021105.1:0-46388 GCA_009364415.1 Spea multiplicata | reverse complement strand
TACTCAAGATCATACATGAACAGGACACCCCTCTACCGGGGATACAAGACAGGACACCCCTCTACTGGGGATACATGACAAGACAGGACGGGTGAGGACACCCCACAGGTTACATCACAGACTGACGCACATACATACAGGAACTAACCTAGGACTATATGATAACTATTGGAGATTGCGTCACATCTTATGGCCATAGTATGCTTAGACCACCACCACGCCAAAGTACTCCAATGACGGTGGGTCCTAACGCTAATCCCTGATTACAGAGGTACGAAACAAACCAAACATGAAATCCAAACACATAGCAATGAGACATACCTTTAGACTGCAGACTGAGGCAAACAGAACACACGGGTGGGGCACACCCTATAAAGGAAACAGGAGCTGAAGCAAAGAGCAGAACTAGACCAAGGAATGGCAGATCAGAGTAGAGCATAAGGAAATCCAGGAACAGATTGAAGCAAAACAGAGAAACTATAGCAAGAATGAGATATGCAGCTCTACAGCCTGGATAGAACGTGACACTGCTTGTGGCATCTTTGCCCCCCTCCTTACACATCCATGCTATCACACACACATATTCATTCACTCGTTCACAAATATTTATTCACTCATTCAAAGAAAATCATTCACTCATTCAGATATTCATTCATCCATTGATACTCATTAATTCCCTCATTCAGATACTCATTTACATATACTCATTCACAAACATTCATTCACTCACTCCTTCACAGATACTCATTAAATCACTCACCCAATCTCACATACTGCTTCATACAGCCTCCCTCACCGCTTTACCTGAACTGAAGATGTACACACCACTTGCAGACTTCCGCGGACAACCTGTTCTACTGCACAGCAGGGTCATGTGATGTACGTGACGTACGTAACGTGACTTTGTTGGATTCCTGCGTTCCCCTGCCGGTAGAAGAGACGCTGCTCGCGCGTCTAGAGTAGCGGGCCCGGTCGCAGTTGCTGGGGGCTTTAAGGGGCAGGTGCCCCTTTTGCCCTGCATTAAGGACGGCCGCATAGGCCCAATCAGTCCGGTCCTGACTGGGCCTATTATAAGGTAGGGGCCTGGAGCTGCAGCTCCATCAGCCCCTAGGTCAATCCGGCCCTGCCGCTGCCCGGCCCACCGGGCCCAATGGCCAGTTCTGGTGACCAATAAATGCAGAAATCCATTATTTCAAAGAATTCACATAATTTTCCTGCAACTGTACTGTGATTGGACAGTTTTCATTTATAGAGATATTAGTGAGTAGAAACCAAAATGTTCCTGCTTTACTGATTAAAATCCAAAGTCTTGGGAGGGGAGAATGTTGGGATATCCAAGTGCTTAGTTAAAAGGAAAGGGTATCCCACTTTTATAGTAAGGTCCATTAATAGTGTCAGCGGTTCTGCACGGCACCACAATGAATTTGAAATAAAGCAATTGATGCGATTAAAGTGCAGATGTTCAGCTTTAATTTAAGGTATTCATATTCAAATTGGGTGAATGATTTAGGAATTACAGAACTGATTATATGTGGTCTCTTCCTTGAAGGGACCAAAAGTAATTGAACAATTAACTGACAAGCTGTCTCATGGCTAATTGTGGGCTGTTCCCTCGTAATTTTATTAACAATTTAGCAATTAAAAGGCCTGTGATTGATTACAATGCAAGTAACACAGGCCATAATTAGGCTGAAAAAAACAAACCGATCAGAGACACAACAGAAACATTAGGAATGGCTAAATAAACAATTTTGTACATCCTGAAAATTAAGCAACGTATTGGGGATGTCTTCCACAACAAAAGGCTTGGGTGACTACGGAAGACAACTGTAGTAGATAATGGCAGAATTATTTAATTGGTGAATAAAAGAACCCTTCATAACATCTAGCTGTGTCAAGAACACTCTCCAGGTGTTACAGGTATCATTGTCAAAGTGTAGAATCAAGACTTCATAAAAGTAAATAGTAAAGAGTGTTTACTGCAAGGTGCAAACCACTGGTAAGCCTCAATGGGACGGCAAGGTCTAGAACAATATTATTTGGGCAGATTAAACTAGGATAAACCTATATCAACATGATGTTAGGAGAAGGGTATGGAATAGGGAAAAAAACAGCTCGTGATCTGAATTGTATCACATCATCTGTGAAACATGGTGGTATTGGCATGTATGGCTGCCAGTGAAATTGTGTCACCAGTGTTTATTGATGATATGACTGCTGATGAAAGCAGCAGGATGAATTCTATGAAGTTTATAGGGCTATACTACCTGCTAGGATTCAGCCAAATCTGCAAAAGTGATTATATGGCACTTCACAGTGACCCAAAACTTGCAAAGGGGAGCGAAGTGTACCTGACCTCACCACACTTAAACCTGCATTTCATTTTCTGTAGGCAAAACTGAAGCAACAGCGATACGAGCAGAAATTATAAAAATTGTGTCAAAATAGCTAACAAATAGACGTGTGCATTTGGATTTGTGCAGTGTGATCTGCACAAAAGAAGACAGGTCTGACATCTTTACAATTTTACACAATATATGTATATATATATATATATATATATATTGATCAACACAGAAAATAAATACATGCCTTCTAAAGGTTGGCATAATTAGAATAGCTCTGCAACAAGTTTAACCTACATAATATTAATATGTATGACATTAGTGAGTTTCAGTAATGATAAGCAGATATCCTTTGCACTAAAGTTGACCCCTAGCCTACACTTATAGTCCAGTTTCCCACCACCTGTTTCAGCTGTTTAATTTGAACCATGCCCTCTTCCATTTAAAGCTTACATGATGTTCTACAGAAGCATACTTCCTCCCAGGCATCACTCCAGACAGCACATTTTCACTGGTCCAGTGGCTTTACATCGCTCGAGCAGGTGCTTGATCTTGTGCAAAATGATCTTCAGCTTGTATGCAGCTGCTCAGCCATGGAAAAACCTATTTCATGAAGTGTTTGTTGCTTCAAGATGCAGTTTAAAACTCAGTGGTAAGTAAGATTACAGCACGGAGGTGATTTTTCCGTGCTATGTTCTTTAGCACTTTGTTAGTGTGTGTGTGCTCTACTACTTTGTGGACTATTGTAGGCATCATATATGAAAACACATATGCCTTATCTTATCCAAACCTCTTCGGTTATGAAGATATAATTTCCATTCCAGCTATATCACCAAGCAAAACAGAAAATAGATATCTAAGAAATGTACTTTTATAATAATAATTTTGACAAATATCTGTAATTCCTAATGCAAGCACTGATTTTACTGTGTCCTGTATCACTTGATACATATATTGTTTTAGACCATCATTCAACAATGCTTGACAAACAAATTAAGGTTGTATTATTGGTTTCAAAGGAATAAACAAGTTAAAATGTGAAAGCTATATTAAAAAAAATTGATCCAGAACAATTTATTATTTTGTTCCAGGTAAAACTTGTTTATTTTGGTTCTTAATTTTGTATGTTTGTATGATTTATTAACCCTATGATTTTTTCAAATACATTTTTTATGATTTTATAATAAACACAAACAAAATGTGAGCAGCTTCTTTTTCATTTTCCTTTACTTGTTTACGGTAACTTCAATTTTTCCTACTTGAGTGAATTATGCTGACACAAGGGATTCCTTCAAAGCAATTTTCTGAAAAAAATGTAGTACTTACTGTGAAACCATTAAAGAAAAGTGTGCTTTATTAAACGCAAGACAGTTGTTTTGTACTAATACTATTTGCATGAATTTGCAATGCAATCTAGCACCCATATCACAAAAAACCACCGATTAATGGGTATATGCCAAATCTCTGAAATGGGAAAAAGTTGTATGTGAATAAATATCAGTAATTACATTGTTGTTTATAACCTATATGCAGAGGCGTATCTGCTCATAAAAGTGCCTATGGCAAGCACTAAAATTGCACCCCTGTCCAAATATCTAAAACCCATCTATTAGCCCCTGCTGCCCATATATATAAATATTAGACCCTGCTGCCAATAGCAGGTATAGATCAACACATTAACACACAAACCCAACTTTGCATGTATAGATCAATTGAAATTCACTTGTGATCTCAGCACTGAAGGTATATATCAAATAAACAGAATCAGACATACAAATCCTGTATTTGCTGGTATACATAAATAATGTATGGAAACATAGCATAGCAGATATGGATCTACAGAATAACACAAAAACCCAGTATATTTAAAACAACCTACATTACAGGCATAGATTACAGGTTGCACACCCCAAAGCCAGCCCTGGCGTCCACACTGCCCACATAGAACCTGACCAGCACCCAGATAACACACATAGGATTTGCCATCTTTGTCCCCAAATCACGCAGCACAAGTCAACTTTGTCCCCAAACAGCCTGGCTTGTGCCATCTTTGCCCCATATACACCCTGCCTGTGCCATCTTGGTCCCCAAGGCTCAAACATCCTGCTAGTGCCATTTTGCCCTTCCACAATTATACATCTGTGATACACACAAACACTTTTACAGTCACTCACTAATTCACACTTTCATTCAGACAATTCATCCACACATTAACTCATGCTCTCCCTCATTCAGACAATTCATCCACACATAAATTCACGCTCTCCCTCATTCAGACAATTCATTCCACTATTAACTTCATGCTCCCCTTATTGCAGACAACTCATCACATATTAACTCATGCTCTCCCTATTCAGGACAACTCATGCCACATATTAACCTCATGCTCTCCTCTTATTCAGACAACTCATGCTCTCCCTCATTCAGACAATACATCAACATATTAATTCATGCTCTTCCTCATTCAGACAATTCATCCACATATTAACTTATGCTCATTCACTCAGTGCACCCACACATTAGTTAACACTCTTTACTTCATTCTTTATTTCAATATTTTTACTACCCTCTTCCTCACTATCTCCTTCCCTTGTCACTTTCTAACCCCTCTCCCTCCCATTTCCCTACTACCCTCTTCCTCAATATCTACCCCCTCTCCCCCTTCCTCACTATCTCCCTCCCTTATCACTTTCTAACCCCTCTCCCTCCCTTATCACTTTTTAACTCCTCTCCCTCCCCCCTACTCACTATCTACCCTCTCCCCCTTTGTAGTTCTTTCACCTTTAGGTCCAGCGACAGGAACACAAGGCTTCTGTCTTCCTGCTCTGCTGTGGTGCCCGCTGCTTCACTGCTGACATCATATTCTGGCACTCAGCATGAAATGCCGGCACCGCGGTGGAGGTAGAGGCCTTGTGGAGGAGAATGATAGGCGCCGAGCAGTTGCTAGGCGCCCCTCTCTCTCCTCTGCATCAAAAAAAAGACAGCGATCAGTAACAAGTAATAATAGTACTGGTCAAGATAGCAAACTCATAGTTAACCAAAGGTAGTGACATGAGGTCCATGTAGTATAGTTTAGGTGCACAGGAAGAGTTGAGGTGAAAATTAGCCAGAGGTCTGGATCAGTGTATCAGCAAAAGATAGGACAAGAGCAGAGAGCAGAGCTCTGGTCTGCTTGGTTGTAGTGCACAGTATAAAACAATTGAGCCCCCAGGGGTGATGGAGTATAAAAATGCAGTGACTAAAGGTTAGTTAAACTAAATTATTATTGCATGAAATATAACTTAAAATAAAAATTGTCTAGAGGGCAATCTGAACTCTTTAGTTATTCAGCCTTAATGGCCACTAGAGTTAAACTTACAGTGCAATAAAAAATTATATTAAGAAGGCTTTACTCTGCCTTATAGAATTTGTAATTATTATACAGAAACAACTTTCACTTAACGTTGAATTCCATAACAGGATTTCTTTCACAAAGAAAAACTATTGTCTTTAGTGACCTCCCAGATAATGTTACAAAATGTATGGAAGTTGGGTTAGACAATGGGTCAGTTTCTTGCTTTTGCAGGGTACAAATTCTAGTCTAGACTACAACCTTATTTTCTATGAAATTACAGATGTGTTTCTGTTTGAGAAAAATAGTCACAAACATGAAGTCTTGCCTTTCAGAACTCAGGTGACAAAAGGTCACAGTTACTGTAGCAGTACCTGTTCAAGTAAAGATAGGGCTGATAGCCCTTCTACATCACTGCTTGCACAACTGAAGCAGTTTACCAACATCTAAAAAGAAAAACTGGAAGCAAATAATGAGGAATAAATAAAGAGAAACAAAGGTAAGAAATGTTATCATATTATATATCCCATTTACCTAAGACCATCCAGGCCTGATGTTACCCATAGCCTTGATTTGCTTAGTATAAGACTCAAAAACGGCATCGCTAGTGGGAAAAAGAAATTAGCCTAACAGATATGGGATACAGTTAAGGACCAGCCTAAAACTTGCCTCATCTTGGTATAGAGGTTATGTATTCCTTCTGGTCCTTCAGGCTCTACCAACACGGATTAACTTCATTTGCACTTCTTTATTATTTCAGTGTATTTCAACTGTTATAACCTCTGGTTGCTGCTTATATTTTATGAGTGCAAAATAAATGCGAATCATTTTTCTTATTATTATATTTTATTTAGGTATATAGTGCAAATAGCTTATGCAGTTGTTACAGTACTTACATGCAAAGAATGACAAAACTAGAATTGACAGACAATCCAATACAATGAATAAAGAGGGCTCTGTGTGCAAGCTTACAATCTAGATGGGATAGATCAATAAGAGGCTATACCATTTTGTTGGAATGTCTGATATATTTATTGAAACAGTATTTATGTTAAACCCTAGGATTAGTCCCACATCGTATCCACATCCACATCTGGAATATATGTAATAATACGTTTGGTTCACAAATATTTATTTCCCTAGGTATATAGACGACTTGTTGATTATGTAGGATATAAAAGTCTTGGTTATTATGGCCCAGCATACGCGTATGGTCCATTATTTGGATTGTGGAGTCTCATGTAGAGTTAACCCTGCTGTACAGAAATGTAATGGAACTCTAGTTTGCATGCTTCATCATGTCACCAAACACATTTAATTAAGGACATACCAATAGTGCATTTTTAGTACAATGAGTTACTCTTCAATGCTTTTTTGGTGAGTTTTGTAAAGTTCTAAGAGCACTTCTTCTGCCATTAGAGAATACTCTAGGAATGTCTTCTTTGTTTTTGCACTACACACATTTTCCTCTCAAAATGTCAGTGAATGTGAATCCAGCCATCTGCTGGCTGCCTGTAGATGCACATGGAAATTGTGGCTCTTTTTTTACAATATGATGTAAATCTACTGCAAATATAGTCATGATTTCTTAATTTCTGAAATAGTTTCTGGTTTGAGTTACAGATATCAGTAAAAATCCTTTTGTGAGGCAGGCAGGCAGCCAGCCAGAAAAAAAGTATTTAAAGAAAGTAAGTTTCCAGAAAGTCTCAATAACTAATTACACAGAGAAAAATGGAGACTGAGTAATCAAGATCAATTTGACGTTAGAGATTTTGAAATGAGTCATAGATTTAAGTGGTTAATGTACTTAATGAAATGATCAATATGGGTCAAATCATTAAACACCCTTATCCCAGAAAACAAAGTAGAACATAGAGACTAATGGAAACTGGTATATATGTATATAATTACATTTATTTTTGTACAAATCTTTAGAACACTTTAACACTATATGCTGATACACTCTTAACACCATATACACTCTAATACATACACTAACATACACGCATTCTAACACCATATGCTGACACACTCAAACTAACGGGATGCACTAATGTAGTCACGCTACCACCATACCCTCACACATACTAACACCATATGCTCCAAATACTAAGATGATGTACTAAGATAATATGCTCATTCAACCACAACACACTCTACCACTGTACAATAGCACATACCCATTTTAACACCATACACTTACACATACATAGAATCCACTCACTCTCTCCTCCTCTTTCTTTCCCATGCACTACACACACTCACTGACTTTCTCACTCTCCTATTATCAGTGCAGCTTGCCAGCTCTCCCTTTACACACTGCTTACGCAGTTCAGATCCCTTTCTTCACTGCAGCTTGCACTCTCTGTGGGGAGCTGCTGTGCTGTACAACCGTAGGACACCTAAGTTACCAAGGCACCTTGGTGCTCCAAGGGACAGGAGATTGAGTGATGCTGGCTCCTGCTGGCACAGGAGAGTCCTGGCTGTTTTGAGACTGCAAATAAGGATGTGAGTACTATTACATCTAAAGGACCATCTTAACCCTTTTTGGATAGAGGGATGTGCAGAATCCCCCTAAAAAGCAAGTTACAACTGTCCAGTGCTGTGACTTCTGACCACCAGGTATCCAAACAGTTCAGTAAGTAAATAGCAAACCATATAGAGTTTAAAAATCCAAAAAAATGAGCTTGTAAAAGTCTGTTTTGATTAGCCATTCATAGCATGTGCATTGCATGTAAACAATTTGAAAACATCTTTGCAACTGTATAAAACGGAGTTCACCACAGTTACTTTATAACACTTTGGGCATTTGGGTTTTTTATTCAGTGTCATTGATATATTGTGAGGGGTTTGCCTATGATATTGAGTGCGTGATTGAGTGTGATCAAGAGTCTAGAGTCAAAGCTTTAATAAGCATTTTGAGGCGCAGAGAAGCCTTTCTGGATGGCTTACTGGAGGGAGAGGCTCATAGGGGAAGGGGATTAAAGAACCCTAGATGTACTAGGCATACAAGAAACAAAGCTGCCCAGAAGAAAAAGGCATGGCAGGAAGTAAAACATAAAATGCAGTCGCTATTGTTAAAAGAAAGGAAGCATGTAGGAAGAGGGGGCCAGACTGAAAGAGAGTGGTGAAGCTGTCATGACATCAGCAAGCCCCAAGTCGAGGTCTTCTCAACCAGATCACATTGATTGCATGGAAGGAGATTCTCAGTTCATCTCATTGAAAAGAGCACTTGGAGCTAGGACACTGGTAATGCCAGCACCCCACCTGCTGCGGGTATGATATACTCCCATCATCCACATCCTTCAATAACATTAAAAGCAGCTAACACATTAATCACACTATACATTTACATACATTGATTGGGCACAATACCCAGAGGACATACTAATGCTGATTAGGATGTCAGATGATAATCAATAGGCCCATCCAGTCAGCACTTATCTAAAAATAGCTAATGTTGCAAATGTTAGCATAGCTTTAAACACACCATGCATTCAACAATGTATTTACTATGTTGCTCTGCCATACTCTTTATTCTCTTGATGTTTTTCAATAAAATAATAGATGTGTAAATATTTATAATAGTTTTCATTATTAATACATGTATATGTGTATATTTATCTTTTTATACAAGTGAAACATCAGCAAGGCCAATGGAGGAGTAGTGTTGCCCTGAACTGCATCCCTAGACAGCAGCAAGGGCTAAACGGCTACAACTAATGCAGCACAGCTAACACATCTACCATAGCAGAGGCCACCTCTGTAAACCCTAAATGAACAAGTACTACTACTGCCACCAATTCCCCAACAGCTACACCACTGGATACACCACACTCTCTTCCAGCTGCAGATCTTGAAAAGGATACCCCTGCTAGAATGTAGCTCACATAATGGAGAACAGCTTGATGTTTTAGTCCCTAGGGACAACTCCTTTGTTTCATCCATTCCATCTTCTTCATAGCAGGTAGTTGGTATTCTTTCTGGGGGCTTCCCAAATGCTTGTGTCCCCTGGATCAAACCCAGAAGTATGATCACAGGCTCCAGACATGTGCAGACTGCCACTCAGGATCTTGTCTCCCAATCAACACCGTCCTACGTGTGGCCAGTATAAACAGGGAAAGAGATACATCAGTCACTGAACAGTCCCTTGTCAGTTTATCCAAAGGTACCAGATCCAATAAATAAAGCGTTTAAATGCACAATTACATCCCATTTGTTAAAAATATATTTTTGTTTTATCTAATTTTGGGCTTCATTATTTAGCAATATTTGCTTATTTTAACATGTGTCGTATATCAATGTTCCAACCCTCTCACTGATATACTTGTCTGAAGTTCTTGGTAATTTGTTAACGAATTTGATTTAGGATTTAGATCTTACATGAAAAGCATTGATTCAAAAATTAGAGAGGTCAAATTCTATGTGGTATAAAATGAAGGATGTGGTTCTTTTTGTGGGATTTATCATACAACATAACACATAAATAACATATAACTATACCAAATTTATACATGAACGTATATCAGGATCTGCCCTATAATCCAGACACCAACAGCACTAAAGGATCCCACAGTTACTGCTTTTCCGGGGAAGTCTTACACAATAGCCAGTTCTGTTGACAAAGAAATACAGCTTTTACTAGCTGCAAAGCAATCTCAATATGTCTATACAGAAATCTTTATGTATCTGTTTGTTTTTATTTTTTGCATTACTTGGAACTTGCATTACTTGCATTTGGAAATTTGAAATATAGATTTTTGTTCTTCAACAAAATAGGTTTAATATGTGAAAAGAGAGCAGGGCATGCATTAGTAATGGTACAGCACATTTATTGTTTTTATGAGATATTTCATGCAATAGTTTAAGTACCTTTTTAGCCAGGGGCATAACTAGAAGCCTCGGGGTCCCGGTGCGAGAATCTGTTAAGGGCCGACCCTCACCCCCAACACAATCTACCCCTCCTCACCCCCCCTCTCTCACCATCTACCCTCTCCCTAGCCTCCCCTTCTCACTATCTACCCTCTCCCTACCCACTTCTCACTATCTACCCTCTCCCTACCTCCCCTTCTCACTATCTACCTTCTCACTATCTACCTTCTCCCTACTCCTTTTTCTCACTATCTACCTTCTCCCTACCCCCTTCTCACTATCTACCCTCTCCCTACCCCCCTTTGTAGGTCACTTACCGTGCAGTCCTGCGGTGGGGGAACAAGGCCTCTGTCTCGCTGTTCTGCCAGAAGGGACAGAAGGACAGTAGTTCCGCCACTGTTTTTACCCTAGATTGTTGCTAGTAAGTGGCATTTGTAGTTGCTATACCGCATTGTCAAACCTTCATATTATAGATGAATGGTTTGTTCCTATTTGTATGATTTATTAATAGTCTGTACACCTTCAAATCCATTGCACTTTGGCACACTTTGTCTTTAATAATGAGAACTATAGACATTCTGAATGTGAGTATTTCATCTTCTCCTCCAAACAAGGCATATAAGAGCACAGTCTTAAATTCTGTTAAATTGAATCATTTGGCCAACATAGCGAGTTAGGTAAAGTTCTTTAAGCTTTTGGGACCTATTGCTTAAAAGGATGAAAAAAATTTGCTCCAATAATAGATAGGGTCCTGCAGTACACAAGCATTATGTGCGGCTATGGGTATTAAGTTAGTGGCCATACATACACCATTTAGTGGCTGCAGGCCATCCAATGTCGAGCCTTGAAAGAAGTCTAAAGTAAGGAAGAGGGATTTGGGTTTCACTAAGTTTTGTGAGGTTTGGACAGTTTAGCTTTTAAAGCGATGCTAGTTTACAAACAATTTTCACTTTAGAATTTTAAAATGCTGTACACTTAGGGCTGCTCAAGGAAGTAACTGTAGCTAAACATCTGTCTCTATAACCCTGGATTTGTAAACCATAAAAACATACATGCTTTTCATAATTATGTGAGAGAGCCTGTTATATACAGTATCTCACAAAGTGATATCTTTATGTGATAACACTGAAGAAATGACACCCTGCTACAATGTAAAGTAGTGAGTGTACAGCCTATATAACAGCATGTGCACGCAACTTCTTTGGTCGACCATGGCGAGGCCTGTTCTGAGTTGAATCTTTCCTGTGAAACCGCTGTATGGTTTTGCCCACCGTGCTGCAGCTCAGTTTCAGGGTCTTGGCAATCTTCCTATAGCCTAGGCCATCTTTTTGTAGAGCAACAATTATTTTTCTCAGATCCTCAGAGAGTTCTTTGCCATTAGGTGCCATATTGAACTTCCAGTGACCAGAATGAGAGAGCGTAAGAGCGATAACACCAAATTTAACACACTTGCTTCCCATTCACACCTGAGACCTTGTACCCCTAAGAGTCACATGACACCGGGGGGGTTGGCTAATTGGGCCCAATTTGGACATTTTCTCTTAGGGGTGTAATCACTTCTGTTGCCAAGGTGTTAGACATTAATGGCTGTGTGTTGAGTTATTTTGAGGGGAGAGCACGTTTACTCTGTTATATGGGCTGTACACTTTTTACTTTACATTGTAGCAGAGTGTCATTTCTGCAGTACTGTCATATGTAAAAATATAATATTATATTTACAAAAATGTGAGGGGTGTACACAAGATACTGTAACTATGCATCTCTCACACTTCTGAACTAAATACAGGAGTAGTTTAGTTGGTGAAGTATCAAGTGCCTACATAATTTTATTTTGCAAATTGTTCATGGCAGATGCATAGTCTATAATTATTGATCAATCTTTATTAGTTTCTTGTCCCTATAAAGTTCTTCCTTCAATAGAACTTTCTTTCCTTTCAGTTCTAAACTGGAAATGTTCACGGCACAACAATGCTCTAAAAGCTGCTAAATTTTATTTTAAAAACAAATTAAAGGAATTACAGAAAAAAGGTTGTAACTGATGCACGAGTGCAGATCAATCAAGTGAATATCTTGGGTGTTAAGATGAGCCAAACCAAATTACTCATAATTTAAATAGTAAGGAAATAGAAACAGAATACTACTTGCTTTTCCCTCACTTATGGATGAGTACCTGAAATGAACTCCAAATTTATATCTCTAAAAAAATTAGAAGCAAGTAGCAGAATAGTCTTTCACCTCAAATTTTATAATATTCATTAACTTTAATGTTATATGCAGTTTGTGGTAAAATCCAATAAACACGTTTTATCGTAGTTTCTATTTCACAATACAAGTTCAATTGTATTTACTATTTTTATAGTTACTATTAGATTCTTTAACCCCTTCGTGACAAAGGCTGATTTTCCTTTTTGTACCCTTCGTGACAATGGCTGTTTTATCGTTTCTGCGGTGTTTGTGTTTAGCTGTAATTTTCTCTTAACCCATTTACTAAACCCACACAAGTTATATTATATATTGTTTTTTTCAGGACAAGAAGGGCTTTCTTCAGACACCAAAATTTTTTTCATATGATGTAATTTCCTATAATAAAAATATTAAAATATGACGAAAAATTGAAAAAAAACCCACATTTTCTCACTTTTATTTGAAAAATCTTTTATTCATCATAAAAAACTACTGAAAAAACCTGCTAAATAGATTCTACTATTTGTCCCGAGTTTAGAAATACCCAATGTTTTTATGTTTTTTTGCTTTCTTCTACACGTTATGGGGCAATAAGTACTAGTAGCGTTTTGCTAATTCAAAACCATTTTTCTCTGAATCTGGTAATTCTGTCTCTATGTGGTATTTGGGGCATCTTTGAAGCCAGCAAATTAAATTTACCCCACCAAACCATATATTTTTGAAAACTAGACACCCCAGGGTATTTTAGATGCTGATAGTTTAACCCTTTCCATGCACTAATCCTACCACCAACCCTTGTCAAAGTTTGTGATAGTAATTGTTTTTGGTGTTTTTTTCACATACTTTGTACTTCAGGTGTGAAATTACAGCTCCTGGTATATGTTGCTGTCACACAACACCCCGATATGTGTCCAGCAACATCTCCTGAGTACATTGATACCCCACATGCATGGGTTTGTCAGATTGTTTGGGGGCAAAAGGGCCACATTTGGAACATGCCTCCTCAGCCGTATACCGCTGCATGGTAACAATTGCAGCAAAAATAGTGGGGAAGGAAAGGGTTAATGGTTCTAATAAAAATAAAAAAAAACCTAAAAAAATGTAAAAAAGTAAAAAAAAAGTAAAAAAAAAAACCCCAAAAAACAATTGCCACTATGCAAGATCACTGTTTATGCAGTGATCAATGGCAATGAAGGGGTTAATATTAAATGGGTGGCTCTTATAATAGCCTTTGGATCAATATATATATATATATTTTATTGGGAATACACACTGATCTGTCTCTCTCCCTCACTAGAAGCAAGTGAGGGAGGGAGGCAGATCCAATACTGATCAAAGGCAATGTTTAGAAAACATTGCCTTTGATTTAGCAAATAATGATCACTCTTATGAGTGATCTGACCACTAGGGGTGCTATTCACTGGATGTCCATGACATCCAGCTACACCCCCCCCGATGATGTCAGCAGGCTCCGCCCCCCGGCTTGATGGGCGCCGCCATCTTGAAACACCGCGTGTGTTTCGAAGACACCGGCACCGGGAAGGTAAGTTCAGCGTTTAGGAAGCGATCGCGAGTCGCTTCCTTTGCTAAACAGGTGTTGCAAAGATGCCTCGATACTGAGGCATCTTAGCAACACCAGCTAAGCAAAGGAAGCGACTCGCGATCGCTTCCTAAACCCGTTTTTCGGCGGCGGGCGCCGCCATGTTTGAAAGACGTGCAGTCTTTCAAACATGTTTTTTTTTTTGCTCCTAGGAGCGATCGGGGGGGGGCGGGAATGGTTTTTTTGGTGTTGCTCAATGCCTCGATGTCGAGGCATTAGAGCAACACCGTTTGAGTGAAAAAATCGATCACGGATCGATTTTTTCACCCGTTTAATGACGTGCCGGTCCTGGCACGTCAATTGTCATAATCGTCACGATTTTGAGTGACGTGCCCAGACCGGCAATTGTCATCAAGGGGTTAAAAAGACAAACAATATATGATACTTTTGTCCCATTGAAGAAAAATATTTTCTTGGTCACACCATAAATAATCAGATGTTCCTTAAATTATTACAACGTGATTCGTTTCTTGAGTTAGTGACTGTTAAAGAAAATTGGATATAGTCAGATAAGCTCAGGAGAATCTGGAATCTTTAGTTGAAGTTGATATATTTTATGGAGTGAATATAGAAACAATTGGTGAACTGATGAACTGTCACCAAATGTATATTTCTGTAACAAAGCTGGTTCCACAGCAGGATAGAAACCTTGATGGAGCTGTGGTCTATTAAAGTCTAATAGACATTATGATGGTCAAACCAAATCAAAAATGAGGTAGTAGTGGCAGACATCATAAGCTGGGTCATAGCCAATATATCAAGGTAGCCAGCAATCAGGCATTGTCAAATAAAGAAACATGGATTAAATGCAGAAGATCAAAAGGTAAGATGAGTTAATTTAAACACCCAAGACTAGATCCTTGCACAGGCAACTTGCTAGGACCAGGAAGTAGCTTTAAATAGTAGAAAGAACTCTAGACAGAGGATAACATCTGGCTTAATATAATGTCCGTACGAGCGACCAATAAAGTCGTTCGTACTGACATTTAACTGATAGAACAGGGAGACCAGTGGGATGTGCCAGGTAAGTTGCAGCATTGGGGTTTTAAAAGTCTGCAAGAGCGACCAACCTTCGCGGTCTGTGTCCTCCGGAGCTCCCCTCCTCGTGTCCTCGCGGAGAGCGAGGTTGCGGGAACGCCGAGGTGGGGGGCGGTGGTGCAGGATGCTGCTCCTAAACCACCCCCCTCTGCAGTCCGTGGGGAAAGAGACAGAGGGGGCGGAACAGAGGCTTTTTATACAGGAGGGGTGGTGCTCCCAGCACCAGCTCCCTCGCCTAACATTATGAGTGGTTGTACTATGGGCGGATCTGTAGGCGTCATGCCTGAGATCCCTATAAAACACCTGAACACCATCATGTCAGTGCTCAGATATTCTGAGATGTTCTGTGCCCTACAGAGTATCTTCAGTTCTGTGCTTCTGTCCTTATTGTCACCTAGTTACCATGTCTATTTGATTGTTTCCTGAACTTGACCTTCCTGAACTTGACCTCAGATTACCTACTGACCTTGCTTGCTGATTGCTGCCTGAACTTTGACCTCGGATTCCCTACTGACCTTGCTTGTTGATTGCTGCCTGAACTTTGAACTCGGTTTACCTCCTCCCTTAACACCACAGGTGCAAGACGGTGCCTGTCAAATATCGTGATAAATTGAGAAAAAAATACTTTTTATGACTTTTACTTGGAAAATATTTTACTCATCTACAAAAGCAAATGAAAAAACCTGCTAAATAGATTCTAATATTTGTCCAGAGTTTATAAATATTTTAATGATTTTTTTTCCTTTTTTGCAAGTTATAGGGCAATAAGTACAAGTAGCACATTGCTATTTTAAAACCCTTTTTTTCAAATCTGGTCATACTGCCCATGTTCTATTAGGGACATCTTTGAACCTGGTCAATTCAATCTACTCAATGAATTTTTTTAAAAACTAGCCACCCTAGGGTGTTTCAGATGCCTTAATTGTATCTCTTCCCATGCACACATGTTAGCACTAGGTTTTGTTTACAACGCCTGGTATATTTCACTGTCAAACAACACCCCAATATGTGTTCAAGTACAGTGATACCACCCGTGCATAGATTTGGCTTGCTAGACACACCACAGTATTTCAAATGCTGGTATTTTAACTCTTTTCACACATACATTTTGCCAACAGCCTTTGTCAGAGTTTGTAATAGTGTTTTTGTGTTTGTTTTTTCACACACATTCTATTTTAGGTATGGATTTAAAGCTCCTGGTATATGTCACTTTCAAACAACACCCAATCTGTGTTCAGCAATATCCACTTATGTATAGATTTGCCTGGTTGTTTGGTGGTTAAAATGTCACATATTTTTAATTTTTACAGCTGGTCAGTTTGTGACATCTTTCAAACCAGCCAATTTAATTTACTCAATCAAACCATATATTTTTGAAAACTAGACAACCCAGGGTATGTCAAGTGCTGATATTTTAATTCTTTTCATGCCAGAATGTTTTGGAAGTTGGAGTGCTATTGTTTTTACATGTTTTGGACATATTTGAACTGGATGATGACCCTTATTATTTATTTTTAAATGTTATTACATTTTTATTTATGTTTTTACTATTTCAATTTTTTTGCATTTTTTACTTTTATTTTACTTAGTAATTAGTGGTCTAGGTTCCATTGACCTTGATGCTTGGCTGTGGTACCTATTCAAAGTTCTTGGGAGGGTGTGGAGAGGCAACATAGTGGCAGTTTGAAATGCCCCTAGGAGTGATCAAACAGGGCCCCTGACTTTTTGGCTAGCTAAACTTAGTATTATTATTTTTAGCCACCATGCGCTGCCATAATTGAAAGGAGTGATCATACGGGGCCCCTACATATTTTTTTTTGTGTTGCTGGATGCCTCTATAAGCTTCTGCAGCAATCTTGGTTGAGGGTGTGAACAGTTTTTAAAGTGGATATAGAGGCAATAGGTGATCATTGTTGACCTCATATCACAACCTCATGCTGACGAGTCCCATTAAGGATGAAACAGGTATTCATTAGTGGTGATCTGGCTACTGCACCTCTTACCCGAGTTTTGTCTAAAGGCTGTCATGTACAGCGTGTAATTACTTGGAATAAAGGTTCACGTATAAAGTGGATATAGAGGCAAAAGGTGATCATTGTTGGCCTTATTTGCATGCACCTACCCAGAATCCCTGGTGGTTGTGGCAGCACCATGAGATCACTCTCTAAATCCTGCCATAACCAACTACGCACATTTCCAAAATCCGTCCATTCCTGACTGCCAGCACCACAAAACAACTAATCCACTCCCTTGTAATCTCCAGTTTAGACTACTGCAACAAATTACTTACCAGCCTCCCTCTCTCCCGATTATCCTCCCACCAGTCTATCCTCAATGCCTCTGCCAGACTAATCTATCTCACCTGACGCTCGGCATCTGCCGCACCTCTCTGCGAGTCCCTCCACTGGCTCCCCATCCATAGAAGAATTATATTAAAAATATTAACTCTATCCTACAAAGCTCTCACTAACACCACTCCCCTCTACCTATCCTCCCTCATCAGCAAATATACTCCAGCCCACTCTCTAAGATCCAACAATGACCTGTTCCTTGCATCTTTACTTATTACCTCCTCCCATGCCTGCCTACAGGACTTCTCTAGCGCTGAACGAACCCTCTGGAACTCTCTTCCCCGTGCTGTCCAACTCTCAACAACTCTACCCTCCTTCAAATGCTCCCTAAACACTTTTCTCTTCAGGGAAGCCTGCCACTGACATAAACATCAAAACTTCTCTCTCACCCACTTACAACCCTTATCTCGACCTACATTAACATCATCTACCTCCTGTTTCCACCTAGATTGTAAGTTCCCTTACAATCTAAGGGCCCTTCATTCCTCTTGTATCTGTATGTCAATTGCTGTATTGTACTTATCGTTGTCTGTAAAATTTTCATCTTTGTACAGCGCTGCGTTGTACAGAAACTGCTGATCTACTTGGATTTCCACACACAACCATCTGTATGGTTTACAGAGAATGGTCCGAAATAGAGAAGATATCCAGTGAGCGGCAGTTGTGTGGACAAAAAATGCCTTGTTAATGTCAGAGATCAGAGGAGAATGGGCAGACTGGTTTGAGATGACAGAAAGGCAACAGTAACTCAAATGAGCACTTGTTACAACCCAGGTATACAGAATACCATCTCTGGAAGCCCAACACCTCAAACGAAGCAGAAGACCGCACCTGGTGCCACTCCTGTCATCTAAGAACAGGCTACAATTCGCACAGGCTCAAAATTGGACAATGGAAGACTGGAAAAATGTTTCCTGGTCTGATGAGTCTCGATTCCAGCTGTGACATTCAGATGGCAGGGTCAGAATTTGGCGTAAACAAAATGAAAGCATGGATCCATCCTGCCTTGAATCAATGATTCGGGCTATTGATGGTGGTGTAATGGTGTGGAGGACATTTTCTTGGCACACTTGGCACCCCTTAGTACCAATTGAGCATTGTATAAAGGCAAAAGCCTACCTAAGTATTTTTGCTGACCATGTCTATCCCTTTATGACCACCGTGTACCTATCTTCTGATGGCTACTTCAAGCAGGATAATGCACCATGTCACAAAGCTCACATCATCTCCAACTGGTTTCTTGGACATGACAATGAGTTCACTGTACTCCAATGGCCTCCACAGTCACCAGATCTCAATCCAATAGAGCACCTTTGGGATGTGGTGGAACAGGAGATTTGCATAATTGATGCACAGTCGACAAATCTGCAGCAACTGAATGATGCCATCGTGTCCATAAGGACCAGAGACAGATTGAAAAGATCAGAGGGAGAGACAAGGAAGGATGGGAGAGAGTCAAAAGGGGGAGGGAAAGAAGCAAGAGTGGGGAGGGAGAGAGAAGGAGGCAGTAAGAGAGAATAAGAGAAGGATGGCAGAGATGAGGGAGAGGAGTGAAATAGAGAAGGGGAAACAGAGAGAGAAATGTGATAAGGAGGCTAAGACCTCCAGGTACCTATATTTGTTTAATTACAAGAAGGAGGCAAACCAAGACATTCAAACATATTTCTTAATTGCAAAAGAAAATTGTTCCCTGGATCAACATTGCCTTTGGCATTAAATTGTTACATCCCTAAATGCCTGTATTTGCTAGAAAGACATTCATTCTTTTGAAAGTTTTAACTCGATCCACTAAAACCATTTTTCTTGGTGAATTCCACATCCCAATTGCCCGGTAAAAAAACAAAACCTTGTTATACAATATACAATATTTGTATATATATATATATACATACAGTATAGTAATCATATCCCAATGTAGTTGCCTTTTCTCAAAAGCCCATTTTGAAAAGTATGGATTTATAGCTGGGATCTTTTATTCGTTTAATTAGCTTTTTACCCATATCTGAAAGCTTTTCAAATCTGTCTTCTGGTGCTAGATATTCTACTGTATGTTCAAAGTGTGGTCCTACCAATGGTATATCAATATAGCAATATTATGTTCTTATCCCAATACATAAGCTAATTTTCATCTAGGATAACAAACAGCTTGCTTGCTTTTGTAGCAATTGCCTGGGACCATGTATGTCTGAAAAGTCTATTAAATACAGGTACTCACAGATCCATTTCCAAACTGGGATTCTTCAATAAGCCATTTAATTTATAATTAACATGCTTGTTTTTTTCTCTCCCCCAAATGCATAATTTTGCATTCTTTCTATGTTGAAATGCATCTGTCATTTTACTGTCCACTCTACTGTTTGGTCTAAAACCCTCTGCCAGCGTACAACACACATTTTAGATAATTACCTTATATAATTTTGTGTCATCAACAAATAGTCAGATGTTGATTTCAGTACATGGTCTAGTTCATTGATGAAAAAATTAAAAATAATTGGACCATAGACAGATGCTTAGGATGCACCACACAAAGTTTTATCTAACTGGAAAATGTTCTATTAGAAGCGCCTGCAATGTTCTGTCTTTTAACCAATTCGCTACCCAAATACAAATACATTCTGCCAATTTTATCTGCTTTAAGTTATATAGTAACCTATTTTGTAACTCGGAATCAGAAGCCTTTGCAAAACCAAAGTAGCCCACATACAATGTAGACCCCTGATGCTTTACTTGAGTATTGGATAGAAATAACTTTGTTTTCGTTGTCCAGCTATACAAAATTTATATTCCCCTTAGCTGAAATACATATTAGACTTGTGCACAGCAAGCAAGATCAATCTGGATAAAATTTTTGCCGCATTTGTTTTTGGGCAACAAGTTTTGTTGGGCAGCAGTTCGGCTTGGACGAAAATTTGGAGGCATTTGATAAAGAAATGACATTCGAGGGGCGTTCCCAAAGGTGGAGTTCCTTGACACCTTCTGGACTCACCTTTCACCTACAGCTGCACCACCTTAAGGTTTAGGATGAGATCCACACTGGGGTTCATCCTAAACGTGGATGGCAAAGCAGTAGGACACATGGTAGTGGAGCTCCTCCAGCCTTTTTCCTTATACAACTTAAATATAGCACTTACACAGCTCAACTTGTGATTTTACATCTGACAATACTTTTCTTTTTTTTTTTTATTTTTTTTTTTTTATTTACAAAAATAGAAAAGACAACATAAACCATCACAGAGAAACAACCTCTGTGTTGGACAATAAAAAATAGACGATATTAAATATTGTCTGTCCAGGTCTCGAGCTAAATACAGGTAAACAATTGTAAGAAAAGGGGAAACAATCAGTTGATCATCCCCCATCGGCTATATAACCAGCAGACCACAAAGAAAGACAAACAAAAAACAAATAAAAATAAATAAATAAATAAATAAATATTAAACGAGATGGAGCTGGGGCGGAGGCGAGAGATATCCAGACTTCAGAGGGACTTTTAATCTGGTTGAGAGCGAGATCTATTGATTTTTTGTAGACATATGTCCCAATATCGGAATTTTTTTAAAGATATATAAAGAGTTCGAGAAATCTCCCTTTCCATAATAATTTGATACAACAGTTGTTTCTCAAAATGAGACCCGACCAAATGTCTAGCTTGTTTCCATTCCCTGGCGATACATCTCTTGGCTGCCAAGCATGTATGTATCGTTAGATTTAGCTGAGTCGGAGACAGTGGGGGCCAACCTAGGTGTAATAAAAGAGCTGAAGGTGAATTCGGCAGATTTATATCGTCAACGGCTTTCAAAAAAACTAAAATGTCTGCCCAAAATTTAAACACTATTGGGCAGGACCACCATATATGTAGGTAGGTTCCCTCCCCCTGCCCGCAACGCCAACAAATATTTGAATACGTTGTAAACATATGGGCAATTTTGGTGGGGACTCTATACCATTTGTTGACGACTTTGTAATGAGTCTCTAATAATGAAAGATCATGGACTCTCGGAAAAAGTTGTTTATACATATTTAACCATTGATCTATTGAAATTGTGATATTTAGATCTTTTTCCCATCTTTCTTTTACCAGGATGGTGGGTAAGTCTCCCTCTATTACTCTCATCAGTTCTATACATTTTGATAATAACTTTATAGGTTTGGTAAGACTAAAAATACAATACTTTTCAGAATGTCTACAAGTACGAATAAGTCGTCTTCCAACTTCCCGCTTTTTTCTGCGATGGGGAGGAGGACTCTGATGCTTCACAAGGCCTAGACATCATTCTTCCTCCGTTCAAAAGGAGCTACAAGAACAGGGCGAAGGCACACATCACCTAGAAGACAAGATGGAGGAATTCTCCTCAGCGCACAACACAGTAGTGGACGCTTGTAACACGCTGCAATCAAAATTGGACTCTCTTCGCTCTAAACTGAGTGACTTGGAAAATCATTCACGTCACAATAATTTACGTATTCGGGGTATCTCTGAGGACATTACTTCAGATAGCTTACCTGCCTATGTAACTATGCTGATCTGGAACCCTCCTGGATCTCCCACAATCGGAGGACATAAAAATCGACCGTGTGCATAGGCTCCTGTGGCCTAAGTCACTTCAAGGGTCTCCTCCACGGGACGTCATCCTTCCCATTCACTTCTATGAGATCAGGCAAAGTCATGCAGAAGGTAAAACATAATCCAGATGTTCCTGATCCATACCGTCACTTACAATGTTTTAACAACCTTTCCCAGCACACTTTACAGCAGCGAAAGACCTTCTCCGTGTTCCCACAAGATTCTTTACAGATGGGGCTTTCCCACTCTCCTTCAGGTAACCAAAAATGGAATCACTCACCCTATCGATCCCCCCAATGATGGGCTTAAATTATCATCTGATTGAGGTTTAACCCTTGCATCACCAAACGTCGCTTCTACACAAAATCATGCAATTCTCCCCCAAGGGACTCCAATTGGTTGATGCCAGAGAAGGCCCGTGCAGGCAACCAATAGGCTCACTTGCACAGCCTTTTTAACTCCTGACGGCAAACCTATGCATCCGTAGGTTCGCCGTCAGAAGTTAAACTTGGAGCGGGGAGACAGGCCAAGTTCCCCGTCAGGAGTTAAAGGGCCATGCAAGCGACTATTGGTCGCCTGCAGGGTCCTCCTCTGGCATCAACCAATCTGGGCTCACTCGCATGGCTCGCTAACTCCTGACGGTGTAACTTGGCCTTCGGGAGACCATTGTCTCCCTGCTCCAACAGTTAAAGGTCCGTACAAGTGACTTTATTGGTCGTTCGTACAGACTTTAAACTCTTGGAGAGGGGAGACCAGTGGTCTCTCCTGGCCAAGTTACGGCACCAGGATTTTAAAAGTCGATACGAGTGACTCTATTGGTTGCCAGCAGGGGGCTGCCCCAATAGAGTTGCTCGTAAAGACATTGAAAATCCTGGTGCCAAAGCTGCTGCATAGTCCATACCGCGTTAACCCCGTATTAACCCCTTCTACAAAAAATGGCAAAAACGAACACGAAGAATGTACACAAATATTCGCCCAAACCAAACACATTAACGGGGGAATATTTGCATAATATGAAGATTTTTCGTTTCCTGATTTTCTAAAGCATTTTCATGTGATGAGATTAGGAGTACATCAGTACACTAAAAAAATACATCATACACGGATGCCTGAAGACACAATTTAGTGCCACTAATCCTTTTTAATAAGATATGCAGATTGTAAATAACATGATACCTTTGCTTTTCCTCTAATTGATTTTTTGGCCTAGAAAGTTTTGTGTTCTGAAGTGACTACAAATTCAGGATGATAAGTAAAAATTAAATAGTTCAATTTATCACTACAGTAAGTAGTGCCAGCAAACAGATGACCAAGCACACACACACCGATACCTAAACACACACCCAGACAGGCTAAGCTACAACAGTAAAAAAAAAAAAGGATTTTCCACAATGCTTTGTCGTTGGCCCCCCTTTTGTGTTTTTCCCCCTTGTGTATCGCCCCCAGCCAGCACTATATGTACTTATGACCTGTAGACTTCCGCAGGGGCCACTGCAGGAACGGAGCAGGGTCACGTGATGTAATGTAAATGCACGTGACTCCGCTGGGTTCCTTCTTCCCCTGAGCGGACCCACAGCTAAGCAGCAGGGTTCCTGCGGAAGTGATCGTGGGGGGGTCTCACGGGTCCCCTAGAGTGGCAGGCCTGGTCACACTTGTGACCCCTGAGATAGCGCTTGCTGCAGGCTTTTGCCCCACATTAAAGACCGTCTTGGCTGTTGTGTGGCCACACGACTGAAGTGGCCTGCCCATCGGGAACATTCCTGGTGGGACAGTCCTGCCATGAATTGGCCTATTTTTGGTAGGGGCCTGGAGCTGCAGCTTCATCAGCCACTATGTTAATCAGGCCATGTGCAGCGGCCGTTTAGTTTCGATTTAGGGTGGCAATTGTCCCCCAGCCCTCCCCTGTGAGCAATGAGCATCTGTCATTGTCTCACACTCCAACTCTCATCAGTATGTAACTGCTACTGACAAGTTTATATGTCATCAGCACACTTATATATCTAATGCTTGTCCCTTCCCCTTGTAAAAGCTGATTGGAGTGTAAAAAGTAAGGAAAAACTCCCACAGGTTGTTGGACCCATCAATCACAGCCATGGCCATCAATGAGATTGCCTCTCGTTTTTTTATCAGTCATTGATATGCACCCTCATATACACAGTCCCTCCCACGTTACCTCGAAACGGCTTGAAATTACCCAAATTGGGAAAGATAACCTCACTGTAAGCGTCACCATATCGCCCCAAGTTCAAGTGTGGGCAAAATGACGGTGCTTGTGTTGATATCTTCTCCCTTGTTTGAAGGATCGGGGCAAGGGTGTCACTGCAAGGTAGAAGTTCCCACTGGGTTATGTCCACGGAGATGTGGACAAAGATAAAATATAGCAAGTTGAAAATTGAAGATGGTACAGAGAAGAGAAGGGAAAAGATAGAAGATAAAGAAGAAGAGGAGACAAAAGTGGTCGGCAGAAGTGGAAGTGGTCAGCAGAGAAAGTAGGGAAAGAGAGTGTGAGTGAGTGTGAGTGAATGTGGATCTAGAAATTATGGACAAAGCTTCTGAGCTTTTTGCTTAATTTTCATCCAATTCATGGGGAGTCTGGCCTTTTTCGGGCTTTGTACGAATCGCAGAATTTAATAAAGTCTGGAAAATGTTCAATACGTACTAATCTGAATGTACAAGTCTTATGGACACAAATTGTGGATAGGGTGTTGGCCACAGCTTAATTGATTTAACATCAATTCCTCAAGCGAGAAGTACATATTCACAACCCCATTAACAGCCTGTCAGCTGTTGCGATATAAGCCCAATAAGCATTTCTTCCTAACACTTTAGCAAGAGTCCTAGTCCTGCAGGTACCTTGAGCCCATTGTGGAACATACCTCCACAAGCCCATGATGGGCAAAATATTCTATTGTGCTTGGATTCCTTGCTGACCAAGGGACCTTTACTGTAGCTTTGACGGCAAGCAAACTATTCCAGGACCAGAGAGGGGGTCCAGGAGTTCTTAAGAGCATAGGACAATATAACATCCTAAACAACCATAAACAAACTTGGCTCTGCCAACTAGGGAATGGCTGTCACTTAACAGGTGAAAAGTAGGAGATCATCTCTCCCCTTAAGTTATCCCTTCAAGTTGCAACATTGTTGTAGCCACCCACCAATGGTTAAAATCCTTACTAGTGCCTAATGCATGAGCCAGCACTCATGATCCCCCTTCCCTATTTGCCCAGGGTCCCTTTACTTATGGTTGATTTGACCTCACAAGATTCTATGTTTTACGCATCTGCATTTGTGATTGTGTCTGTAAATGAGCCAAAAAAATCTAATTTTAAATGTTTTATATTTAACAGTTTTGAATATAAAAAATAATAAAATAAATAATTACGTCATTATATTGTGTAAATATTGACTTCTGGGGGTTTTAAATATATGACATTATAAAAGTCACAGCCGTCATGATTTCATCCCTGGGAAATTCTCAAGAACAGTCTATAGAGATCTGTCGATGTTAATTTGCATTATTATGATGTTAAAGTTAATTAAGTTGGTCGAAACAAAGAGTCTGCATAGGAACTGGGATTCGAGAATCTTATTTGGGGAAATTTGGTTTCTTTCTTGTTTTACTAAGTTCTTTTTATAAGCTAATTCTATTCAATGTGAAACTGCTGATAATGCAATATCATGTTTTAAATTGTATTGTCAAAATGATTTATCCAATTAATATTGAAATGAAAACTCAAGAGTTTTGATTGAATTATGAGTGGTCACCTTGTTTTTCCAGGACTCAGTGTTGTGTTTATTCCTTGTCTCCCTGGGTTTTCAAATGACATCAATTAAACTTACATTTTTACTTACTAGGCACATTTTCAATTAAACATGGGGGAAATACGATATGTGCATATACCCTCACCTAAAGAGCAATCTCATTAGGATTATCCTAGCTGCCAGACTAATGTCACCTGAAGGTGACAACAGCATAATATCTCTACTTTTGTGTGCTGTATGCACCAATGAATGCATCAAAAGACAAGAGACATTTTAAAGTGTCATATATAACATGAAATCAAAATAAAACCTTTTGACAATATTTAACTTCCAGCTAATGTTAAGCTCTTTCGATGTAAACAGCTGCAGCTTCAGTCAGTTTCTACCTCTTTTCTCCATAATAGAAATGAAAATATGTAAAACATAATGTCAGGTCATCCATATTTATTTTACAATATATTCCAAGGAATGTTAACTTATCATTTTACGTGAAAGCAAATTATCCTATGGCTAATGTGACTAAGGGGTTGATATATAACCCTAAAATGTGCTTTAACATAAAGAAGAATGTAGAGTACTATATAACAACATTTGAGCTTAAGATCTGAGAATACTTTTAAAATGATGTGGTGTCGTTTGTATATGTGGTTTGTAACACATGCGTGTTAGAAAGAAGACAACACTGTAAGTAAAGTACACAAAGATGTAATCCATACATACATTTGTTGGTTGTATGTCTCTCACTAGCTATCCTATTCTCTTTTCCATTGATCATTTTGTGTAGTCAGAGAGTAGAACTAGGATCATCCAGCAAAAAGGAACCACTCTGTGACTGTGAGCTGTCTCAAAGATTCTGAATGACAAAACTTATGCTACTGTCACTATACATCCGTTATCTTGTGTGGGTGAGCTTGGTTGACGAGCAGTATATTTTTCTGCTACAGTATATTGGTATCATTAAAATTCCTTTGACTACACTTACCTCTTCTCTTCCCGCCTCTGTCAGACAAACTCCTCTTGTCTTTGGATCCACCTGGTGCGTCTGATCCCTTTGGTGTAACAGTTCTAGGTGCGAGGTTTGTACTTTAAATGCCAACATAATTCATAATTGGTATCAGGCAAAAGAACAAATCCAGTCATCCAAAGGAAAGTAGCAGAAGAGATACATTGGAGAAACATGTATGGTTGATGTGAGTTTAAGTAGGGCACTACAAGGCTTAATAGTATGCAAGTGGAATCACAAGTGAAACTGACTTCTTACTTTGTTATATATATTTGTAAAAAAAATAGGGGGCCCCCACAACACCTATTAATGACGGCGGGCCAGCCCCTTTCCCCTACTCTATGTACAGTGGGGGTGTTATAAAGTAAACCTTGGGGTATATGCAAGACTGAGCATGATACTAATGTTTTTGCTGGGTATAGGATTGCAGAACATGGCCATTGACTGCCGGTAAAATGACAACATGGAGATGTGACCTTGTAAAAGATCTAGAGGAATATCCATGCAATTTGTTCAAGAAGAGTAGTGAGGACAATATTTTTGGTATCTTTGTGTGACCCTCATTTTGTGAGTTGACCAAGCCCTATACACAAGTACATGCAGGACCATCAATAAGAGCTGTGAATGATATCATTTCAGATTTACTTGTATTTCTTATCTTTCATTTCATGGAATAATCAGTTATATTATACATTTCTGTCTCATTTTCCTCCTCTCCTGGCTGCCTCTTTTGAAACCAAGAAGCATTAATATGTAAACTTCTTCTGCTCAGTTGTACTCCCAATGAGGCCACTACCACATCAGTGTTCAGATAGCATACATGTTAAAAATTGTCTAGAATAGGAGTTCTACCGAGCATGTGCTAGAAGCATACCAAGGCACGCTTCCTGCTTTCAGTATCCAGGGGAGGAGTTGAATGAAACAAAAGTCTCATTTCCTAGCTTCAATAACTAAATAATACCTCCACCAATTTCCATGCAGTAAAATGTACTGAATTTTATGTAAAATGGACTCCCATATTAATTTAACATAAAAATGGTAGTGCTCTCTTAATGTATCATTTATTTTTATTTTTTTGTGTTGCACTCACAAATATGCTGTTAATTCACCAATGTCACACTTGTCTGTTGACCATCTTGAACTGTGGCATTTTCATGCATTTTTTGTTGCAACTGTTGCACCATTGTGGACAGGATATGAATGCTTCCACCACACAGGCGTGTTTTGTTGTTTGCAAACAACATAGATCACAGTATTGGCCGTATATTTTATCTTGATCACATATTCTGTACTGTCTATCCTGACCATTAGCAGTGCCTCACTCTTGCTATGGTTTCCTGGTACCATTATGTTACTGATTTATTTATTGTTGGCTGTATGTTACATTTCATTAATATAGCATCTCTAGTACCTTTGTGCTCAATTTCAGAAGCTCTATAATATACTTATATAAACCAAACACACACACATTATATATATAATATATTATATATATATAATATATATATATAAAGATCTAGTTTTCTTTTAGTGTCTAATATGAATTTTATCTGTATTTTATTGTGACAGTATGTCTAGGTAAACAGCTGCATTCTGTTGTTTTTGTTAATGAAGAGCTACACGAAACAATGCGGTGGTAACAATGTGTAGAAGTGATAATTAAGTTCTAAATATCGCATGGAAAATTGCATAAATTACTGAAATGCTACAAGTTAAAATTAAGTGCTAATTAACATACATAAGGGTAAAGTAAATGCTGGCATGCTGTTGTGCAAACACTGATACATATTCAGCCACTAAAAGCGTAAATGACTATTATTTTGTGCCATTATACCCCAACACCTCCCAACATATAAATAAGAACAAAATGGATGTAAACAATTAATATATATTTTATGGTAGCCAAATGTTGTTACCCCCTAAAGAGATACAAAACCAAAATATTTTATCAAAATATGAAAATGATGGTGTTATTTTGGTATGACTGGCCCACAATATTAACTTTAAGAGATACCCATGGGCATCTGCAGGGTTTTTCCAGAAGGGGCAAAATATCCTACCTACATTTCCCCTCTCTTACCCCAGTACCTCCTTACTTCCTGTCCATTGCCTACCTTTGTTGGCTCAGGAGATGAGTTTCCTGGTGGGTAGAACATGTTAGTAACCAATTAATAGGAAAATATACACCAATGAGCCATAACATTATGACCACTTCCCTAATATTGTGTAGGTCCCCCTTTTGTCTCCAAAAAACAGCCCTGACCTGTCGAGGCATGGACTCAGGGGCCCTGGTGCAGAAATTGCCCTACCCCCCAGCTTCAACAGCTAGTCTGTGCCATCATTGCCCCCACACAACAGGTATGTGCTTATTTTCCCTTTGCCTCCCCTTCCAACATACAACATATGTAAACACACAAATTACACAAACTAACTTATACTCACTAACCCAAACTCCATCTTACCCCAATTACACATCCATGCTCACACACACACACACACACAAGTATACATCCATGCTCAGGGCACACGCATAAAAAAGGTACACATCCATGGTTACGCACACACACGTACATATCCATGCTCAAACACACACACAAGTACACTTCCATACTCAATCCATGCTCAAACTTCTGCAGCTTGCTATCCGGCTGCTTGCACACTGTGAAGACAGCTTCGGTTTCACTGCAGGGTCACGTGACGTAACGTGACGCCGATACGCTCCTGTCTCCCTGTGTCGGTTCAAAATAATTTAGAAAGGGCCCTTCAGACCTGGATCGGTGCGGTCCAGGTCCAAAGAGGCCTTTCTAAACAATTGTGAACCGGCACAAGGAGACAGCAAGAAGGGGTCACACTGACCCCCCCTAGAGACAAGGGCCCCGTCGCAGCATCTAATACGCCAGTGCATGGACTCCACTAGACCTCTGAAGCTGTGCTGTGGTATCTGGCACCAAGGCGTTAGCAACCCATCCTTTAAATCCTGAAAGTTGTGAGGTGGGGCCTCCATGGATGCATTCTGGATCTTATCTCCAACTAAGCAACACATACGTACCCAGCCATCCACGTAATGTAAAACAAAATGTGATTCATCAGACCAGGCCACTTCCTTCCATTGCTCCGTGGTCCAGTTCTTATGCTCATGTACCCATTGTAGGTCCTTTCAGCAGCGGAAAGGGGTCAGCACGGGCATCCTAACTGGTCTGCAGCTACGCAGACCCATACAAAACAATCTGTGACGCACTGTGTGCTCTGACACCTTTCTATCAGAACCAGCATTAACTTTACTGCAAATTGAGCTACAGTAGCTCCTTTATTGGATTTGCAATATTGCTATTAAACTTCTATAACTGCACTTGCGCATATTTCACAGATTATCAGTAGGATTTTAAATAGATGAAATTAGTAACTTAATTCTAGTGAATGTCCCACAATTACAAGTTTAAACCATATGCATTATTGCCATATTTTTGGGTTATAAACTGCAGTTCTCATAAACAGTTATATGTAATAAAAATAATATTTTCCCCCAAAAAAGGGATACATTTATTCTAAACTTTGAAGAAGACAAAACACACCTATTTAAATACAATTCTATTTACCTCCTACCTTGTTGCTGGTGTCCAACTGGTCTCTGTTGATGAGGAATTAAAAAGTTAAGTGAAAATAATTCTCTTTAAATTAGGCTACTGCAGTAAACTTTCAGTTAACCAGTAGAACATTGTGAATATAAGGAACATTCAAGATCAGAGAGTTGAATTAAAAAAATGAAAATCAGAAACTAATGATCATTGATTATCATATCAGAGTGCTCTCTTCTTTGTCTTTACATAAACTTTTAAAGAGAAACCTTATCTCTACAATTCACTCCTATAGGTTTAAACATCTAACGTTTTTGGTGGAATCGGTTCACACATTCTGGCTCTATAATATCCGTCATCAAATATGTTTGACCATTAAAATGAACTGACTAACCTTGAAATTAGTAAGTCAGGGTTTTAGAATTTTTTTCTTAAAACTTCTAAATGTGTGTATATAAACACACCTGACAAAATATTGGTAAGATATAAATATAGCCCAATATTGCGTATAAGTCAGTAACAACAGTATACATGGTAAATACAATACAATATATTTTATGTACACAAGATAAAAAAATACCTAGGTAAAGTATTACATATAGTCTTACTCAAGATTTATATCTTGGAAAAGCAAAGATTATAACTTGCCTTAAGATGTAATAACTACTTAATTCATCAATTAATTTCAGATATTTGGTGGATAACCAGCCTCTGAAATTCACATTCCACATTCTGTGACCTTCCCCTAAATTAATATCAAACACATAGGAGAGATCACACGGGTACATTGAATAGTTTGTACCGGGGCTGAGCCTAGCATTAGTGGTGCCTGGATGCAGTATTTCTTTTGAGCAAACGCACTCTAACACTTTTTTCCTCCCTCGCACCACTAACCCTATGCTCACTCCTGACACATAATCATAATATGCTCATAAGCACATACGCTGACACCAAATACTAACACACACACACTCATGCTAACCTTACATACATTAATAAACTCTCACACATGCTAAAGCTATATACTAAAACACACTCATGCCATACAATCTAACACTACACAGTAACATGCCCACAGATGCTTACAGCATATGCTCACACACACATAGGCTGGCAGCATACGCTTACACATACATGCCAACATCATATACTTACACACAGTAACACCATACACTTACACATATTGTAAACATTCTCTCACATCACCAATGCAGCCTGCACAGCTCTATCCCCACTCCCTCTTACCTCATGCAAACCCCTGTCTTCACTGCAGCTTGGATTCTCCTGTTGGAGTTGTGGAGCTGCTGCAGTGTGTGTGCAGAAATGTAAAAAAAAATTCAAAATGACATAAAAAGTTAAGCTAAGAAATGTAAAAAAAAAACATTAAACATTTCAAAGGTGCTAAGAGGTGGATTGGCAAAGTGGGCAGGGGACCACTGCCTTTCTGGTTGCTCTGATTTGAACATTTTGGACAATAGTCTGAATTCTTTTTTTTATTATTTACAGTTGCTCACTGAGTGAGTGTCTTCATAAACATATACTGTAGGCATTTCCACTGTAACTTCCATCAGTGTTCTTTTTATGGTCCTGTTCAGCAAATATTTTTTTCAGCACAAAACAAATTAACACTAGGATTGCAGATTCATAAAAGATGTGAGCAGGCAGATCATCTGTTGATGCTATGTTAATATTGTGTAGGTTTCTATTGATGAAAATGTCCTCTGATGGTTTTGTGAAGGAAAATGTAATCTTTTTTAGTTAAATCTTGTGATTTGTATTTATTGCATATACATATTTTTATTAAATTTAAATTATAGACTGAACGTTTTCAGTTGGTTGGATAAAATAGGGATGTTGTCAGTTGTCAGTACATTGGTTCACACTATGAAATTATTCAACATGCCTGCTAATGTGGCATATTTCTCTAAGCAGAAACTTCCCAGGTTACCATTTACCAATAGATAGTTGATTTGGCTTGACTATTTTGATACTATTATTTAAATATGGGGTGTTAACATATACATACCATAAATACACTTTCACATACAGATACAACAGGAGTTGTGAATCCTGCCTGTGAGCTTGGGCCGGCGCTTCCTATAGCCAGGGTAGGTGCCAGCCTAGAGTGCAGACCTAAATGGGGCGCCTCTATGTAGATCCGCTGGAGGAGCAGGGCTACTTATGGAGATCATAGATTTCCCTCTAATTGGCCCTAAATAAAATAAGCACAGGTTCTGTTCAGACCTCCGTCTCACAGCAGCCTTCCAATTGTGCCGGCACCTGCATATGACGGCACTCAGCTGACATTGAAGGATTCAGGGGGTGCAAGGGAGCAACACATGTTTTTGTATGTTAGTGTGAGTCAGGGTATGATAGTGGGTGTGTCCAGGTGTTTTAGTATGTGAACATGTGTCTTTAGTAGAATTGGGCAGCGACAAAATCTTTGTGTTCCTCTTCGGGGGAAAAAAATATCTGTGCTGGCTGCAGTTCTTCAGGCTAGCCAGGAGCTCTGATTACACCTCCCAGAGGGCAAGCTGTTGTCCTCCAGTTTACCGGCCAGGTCAGTCCTTTTCACAATGTCATGTGGCACTGCATCTCTTTCTGTACCCTCATACCGCCTTGAGCCTCTACCAAGGCTTGTTAATTGGATTTGAAACATAACATGGACTTTGACTCTGAACTAGGTTTGCCCCAGCGTTTGATTTTGATCACCTGGATTTTGACCTATTTGGCATTTAAGGGTATTCAAAGAGCGGGAAGAGTAGCAGTAGGGCACTCGGCCTGGACAGGTAGACACTGGCAGATTATAGGCACAGGCAGTCTCATTTCTCCAATATTATAGTTTTTTGTTTTTTTTTTTAAAGAAAAGGTTCCCCCTGAGGAAAAAAATTCCCCAGAGTATGGACGGTCAAAGAGATGCAGCACTAACAGTAGTAGTAGGGCACTGGGCCTGAGCAAGCAGGCACTGGCACATGCAGCCCCTAGGAGCAGTACTGAATTCGCACAATATTATATATAATATATATTATAATGTCAGGTTTTGTCACCAATATGTATTTAGCAATGAAGAATAATAGATTATATGATATAAGGATAATAAAAAAATTTGATATTTGGCTAGAAGCATAAAACTGTCTTAATCAAGTCAAAATGTCTGTTACTACAGACTACAATAGTCACAGCTTCTCCAATCCAACCTAACAACAGTACATTTTCTGCACTAAAATAAACGATTAATTAACTTACAGTATGATAGGTGAGCAATGAGCATTAATCACAGCCTCTGCCAATTATCTCACACTTCAACTTGCATCAGTCTTTAACTGCTGCTACTTACAAGTTAAAATGGCGTCAGCACATTTATATACTAGTTGTCTCTTCCCTTGTAAATTTTGATTGGCCAGAGTGAAAAAAAGTAAAGCAAAACTCCAACAGATTGTTAGACCCACCAATCACAGCCAAAACCATCAACGAGACCACTCTCTAAATTTTTAGCTACTTCTACTATAAGATATGTACCCTCCTACACACACTTCCTCCCACTTTATCTCATCAATCAGCGCCAAACCGACTTGTAATGGTGCCAAAACAGTTTGTAATAGCAGCTACACGTGGCAATGACTAGACCAGGGATCTCCAAACTCGGCCCTCCAGCTGCTGCAGGACTACATCTCCCATACTCCTCAGCCAGCCCCTTAGCTGAAGGAGCATTATGGGAGATGTAGCCCTCAGCAGCTGGAGGGCCGAGTTTGGGGATCCCTGGACTAGACTAATCATGATTAATTTTTCACACTTTAGCAATTCGTGTTCGTCAGTTTCCCCAGGGATCTCCCTAGTTTTTCTTGATTCGGACGAACACACGAAAGAGGTAATTTTTGTTAAAAATAAAGTTTGTGTGAAAATGAATGCACAAGTCTAGTAATTGATCTGTTGGAAAATACCTTACAAGCAGCCATCCTTTATCTCTGAAGTGACCTTGGAGGCACAAGCCTCCTGTAGGCACAGGTCACTTTTTATATGTGTCCCACTTTCCAGTTTGCTAAGTGGTAATAAATATGAGGTTACCAAGGGGGTTTACCAAGGAGTGCAACAAGGAGTCTGACGAGGAAGGTCAAAGGGAGCTTAGAAGCATCCTTCAATCAATACTCCACTGATCCATTAACTGATACCATTTTGGTTTATTGTGTTTGTTCCACTCGTTTTACTCTCTACTACCATTTCACTCATCACCATCATTCTTTTTATGTCCACAGTCCTATTGTTGCTTTTCTCAATTTCCTCTATTATGAATGGAATGTTTTTCTCTCTTCAGCCACCAGCACCATCACACTATATTTTTACTGCTCTCATATTTTTTTCCACTTCTCTCTTCCCAGGTGCTTTTCACCTTCACCTACTCTCTCTCTCTCTCTCTCCCATATCTTCTCCTAGCTCTAGGCAATCTCTTTGCTCCCGCAAGTCCTATTTGCACCTTCTGTCACTCTCTCTGCTAGAGATCTACCCAACTTTGCCACTCTTCCTGTCCTGTTTTTTACCATTGCTCTCTGGAATGCAGGTTCTGAGTATAAGAAACCAGCAACCATACACGACCACTTTACCGCTCCCTCTCTGCACCAACCTGGCTAACCTCATGTAACACTGCCTCTACTGCTGCTCTTTCATACAGTGGTGGTAACCCCACTCACACTCTCAGACCTGATGACAGAAAGGGTGGTGTAGGCTTTCTACTGTCCCTAACGTTCCCCTTTCAACTTACCCCTCTGCTCCATTACCCTCTTTTCCTCTTTTGAGGTTCATAGTTCATAGTTCATAGTTCATAGTTCATAGTTCATAAGGTTGAAAAAAGACCTAAGTCCATCAAGTTCAACCCTTCTACCTAACCTTTCTATTCTTGATCCAAAAGAAGGCAAAAAACCCCTAATTAAGCTACTTCGAATTCTGCCATCAGGGGAAAAAATTCCTTCTTGACTCCAAGAGGCAATCGGATTTCTCCTTGGATCAAGAAGCTCTAAAATATTAATATTATTCTATTTATATCCCTGTATATCGTGCCTTTCTAAGAAAATATCGAGGCCCCTTTTGAAGGTATCTAATGTATTGGATAACACTACCTCCCTTGGAAGTGAGTTCCATACCTTAATTGTCCTCACTGTGAAGAATCCCTTCCTTTGTCGTCTATGAAATCTGCGCTCTTCCAGTCTCAGAGGGTGACCTCTTGTTCTTTGTATATTTCTGTTAATGAACAGGTCACTGAAGAGCTCTTTATATTGGCCCTGCATGTATTTATATAATGTTATCATATCCCCTCTGAGACGCCGTTTTTCCAGTGTATATAATTTTAACTTTTTTAGTCTCTCTTCATAACTAGTATCTCCCAATCCCCTTATTAATTTCGTAGCCCTCCTTTGCACTTTTTCTAATTCCATAATGTCCTTTTTAAGGACCGGTGCCCAGAATTGTACCGCACATTCAAGGTGAGGTCTTACCAATGACCTGTACAGCGGCAAGATGATATCCTCCTCCCTTGAATCAATACCTCTTTTTATGCATGCCAAAACCTTATTGGCCCTCGCAGCTGCTTGCTGGAATTGCGCACTGTTGTCAAGTCTGTTGTCAACCGTTATTCCTAAATCCTTCTCATTGGTAGTTTCCCCCAAGGATATTCCATTTAAAGAATAGGTTGCATTTTTATTATTTTTACCATAATGCATAACTTTGCATTTCTCTATATTGAACCTCATCTGCCACTTGCACGCCCAGTCCCCAACTCTGTCTAGATCTTCCTGCAATGAAGAAACATCAAGATTAGTCTGAATTACCCGGCCTAATTTTGTGTCATCAGCAAAAACTGTGACATGGCTCTTAATGCAGCTTGGGAGATCATTTATAAATAAATTATGCTATCCAGCTATTTAATCCCATCTCTTTACACATTGCCACATACTTTAATATCTGAACAGTCCTGCTCCTGCCGTTACACTCTCTCTGACATCCACCCATACACTGCATTCTTCTTACACACTAACTCCCTGAGTAGGCCCTACTTAACACTTGTTTCTATAATTTAAATTGTTTACCCATTGTACAGCGCTGAGGAGTATGATAGCACTTTGTAAAACAACATATAATAGTACGATGAGTAAATGCATGCTGTACTTTATCATTGTGTGAGAAAGCATAAACTGCAGTTGGGAGCTGTTCATCTTAAAATTTGCCAATACCCGCACAATTTGCATGCCCCATTAAATGTTAAATACCCTACATTAAGTCTTTTTCTTACCATTGCATTGACAACACTATACAGAAGGTATATTAAAGTGCCAATTAACTAAAATAAATTGTACACTGTACCTTTGGTTTAATCTCCCAGTAATTTAGGTCAAATCAGCTGGTAGCGTCTTTTCTTTAGCACAGAGGAGAAATGTTAATGTTTTTTTCTTTTTTAGTAGAAGTGCATTACTGTATATTTATATTGCATTTTGTTTAGTAAAGAGTTTTGTAGTGAATTGAGCAACAGTCATTAGGGTTTTCCAAGTATTTATAAAATCAGAAATTATTGACAGTTGTTAAAAGGGTTCTTATAGAATAACATAAATTCTTTGAATACAATGGATAAAAGCTCCCTGTGCAATTAAATCCAATAGGTAAATTAAACTTTTTTTAATGGTCTTTATTTATAAGTAAGTTCACGGAGAGTTAATTATTTGAAATGATTGCTTATTTTATTGTAGTTTTTACCAGAATAATGTAATCAGTATAAACCACTGTATAAACTGTATTATAACAATGTATTTTCATTTTTAAGCTCTGTTGGTATATCATATAATATAAAGTAAGTACAATATTTTTTTAATAAGAAATTGTAGGTTGAAAAATAGTATTCTGTTAAAATATAGTGTTTAGCATCCAACCTCCAAAACTTTTTTTTAGATAAACGGTTATTATTATTATTATTAACACCTCAATAGGCCCATAATATACAAACCAAATAAAAAATGATATACCACCAGATATTTGATTATGCTAATTGTCTTGGGGAAGCTGGCACTATTATACATTTGGATATAAAATAGAACTCTCTAGGAATTAAAAGAAAGTTAACCAACTCATAAGCATATATACAACTGAAAAGTATAGTGCTCCCATTTAGGTCAAAACAAACGTAATCATGTTTTTATAATTGAATTTAAAATATAATGCAATTGTTAAGTTTTTGGCAATATTTAACTGCCCTCATTCTAGGACATATCGCATGCCTCCTTTGGGGTCTTTGTACTGTATACTTATTTTTAAAGTCTTTATTTTTAAAATATATATTTTTTCCCAGGTATTTTATTTTTAATATTTCCTATATTATATCGTGTTTATGAAGAGAAAAAACACCTTTGTTTCCCCCCTCTTCTTACTCTATTATTCCTACTTCCTGATCATTAGACTTGTGCACAGCTAGAAAAATCGATTCGGTTAAAACTTTCATTTTTGCTACATATTTTTCCAGACAAATAATTTTGTTTTCTTACCTTTCGGTTTTGGACAAAATTCTGAACCCTTTTATCACTCAGAATGGAAATTGTTAGAGGTCCCTGTCACCTTCTGCACTAACCTTTCACTTACAGCAGCATTTCAAAGTTTAGGATCCAGATTCGATTTTACATCCAGCAGCATGTTATGGGCCTGAATTTTTCAAAAAAAATTGACCATTTTCATGACATTGGCAAATATGCACACACAGCCCCACAGCATGGGGCATTTCCCCCAACATTAAAGAATTGATCCCTCAGGGTAAAGAAGGAGATTGAGCCTCAACAGTAGTAGCAGAGCAGGTCACAGGGCAGGGCAGACAGACAGACACATCCAACAACATGATACACGACTGAATACCCAAATACCATTAGAAAAAAATTATATATTTATTGGACTGGTTTTTTTTTTTTTGAACTATAGTTCTGTACTTTTAACTATTTATTTTTGACGGGTGTGCCTGTTTAACTGTTATTTTGTAGATTTCTCATTTATTTATTTTTACCTATACTTGATTGTGAGTATGGTTATGGGAGTTCGTCCAGGGAGCTATGGTTATGGGAGCTTCCAGTTCGTCTGGAAGCTCATATTAGAGATTGCGAGAAGCAAATTGCAACTTTGAGAGAGATGGACAATCTTGATAGGAGTCTGCTACTCACTGAGCAGACTTTAGTGGGGGCAGGTAGTGAAGAGGGAGGAGATAAGTCAGCTGGGGAACTGGCATGTAGTTGGGTAACAGTTACACGTGGTAGCAGAGGGGGAGGGAAGAGGAAAGGTTTAGCTAGTCCCGACCTTGTGCAGATTTGCCCACTTGAGTAAGGATGTTGGGTGCATCAGCTCAGGAGTAGCTATACTGGAGGAAGCTGTTCCTTCTAACAGCCGAGGGAACAGCCCCTCTAGTATGAGTGGGGTTGAGAGCGTAGGAAAGGCTAGACAGGTTGTGGTGGTAGGGGACTCTATTAAGAGAGTAGATAGGGTAATCTGCCGCTCTGATAGGCTCAACCGGACAGTTTGCTGTCTCCCGGGTGCTCGGGTCCGGCATGTTGCTGACAGAGTGGATGGATTATTGGGAGGGGCTGGGGAAGACCCAGCTGTCATGGTCCATATTGGTACCAATGACAAAGTCAGTGGAAAATGGAAGGTCCTTAAGAATGATTTCAGGGAATTAGGAGATAAACTGAAGAAAAGGACCTCCAAGGTAGTATTTTCAGAAATATTACCTGTGCCACGCGCAACAGTAGAAAGGCAGCGGGAGATCAGGGAGGTAAATGCGTGGCCAAAGTCATGGTGTAGGAAGGAGGGTTTTGGCTTCCTAGAGCACTGGGCTGATTTTGCGCTTGGGTACAATCTTTATAGCGGTGATGGATTGCACCTAAACGGAAGAGGGTCTGTTGTGCTAGGGGAGAGGATGGCTAGAAGGCTGGAGGAGTTTTTAAACTAGTGGTAGGGGGGGAGGGACACAGAGATCTTGAAAATGGAGATAGTGCAGAAAGGAGTGGGGCTTCAGATCAGAACAAGGGGGGTGGAGATGGGGGGAGGGGCAAGATCAGAACAGAGGAGGTATGTATTAATAAAAATTCTCATAAAATTCAAGAGACTCAGGGTAATATTAAATGTATGCTTGCTAATGCAAGGAGCCTAAATAACAAAATGGGAGAACTAGAGGCAATAGCATACACTAAGCAATATGATATAATAGGGATAACAGAAACATGGTGGGATGAGACCCATGACTGGGCAGTTAACTTAAAAGGTTATACATTATATAGGAAGGACAGAAAAAGCAAATATTAAGCATATTGAAGGCGACAAGGGATTTGTGGAAGCTTTATGGGTAGATATCAACTTGGGGCAAAAAAAAGGAAAAGAACTACTGGTTGGGATCTGTTATAAACCACCTAATGTTAATAATGATGAGGAAGAGCAGCTGTTAGAGCAAATTGAGAAAGCTGCACATCTGGGTAACGCGATAATTATTGGAGATTTTAATTACCCGGACATAAATTGGGATAGATGGACTAGTAGTTCTGCAAGGGGATCCAGATTTTTGAACCTGTTAAATGACACCTTCATGTCACAACTGGTACAAGCACCAACTAGAAAGGATTCTTGTTTGGATCTGGTGATAACAAACAATGTTGATCTTTTGTCTAACATTCAAGTGGGGGAGCACTTGGGTAATAGTGATCACAATATGGTCTCTTTTGAAATAAACTCAAAAAAGAAATTGCCCATGGGGAATACTAAAACGTATAATTTTAAGAAGGCCAATTTCAATAAGATAAGGGCAGCTTTACAACTTATTGACTGGCAAAAACTCTCAGGGATAAAAACACTGAGGAAAAATGGGGTTTTTTCAAACAAATATTAGCAGGGTACATTTCTCAGTATGTACCACTAGGAAACAAATATAAAAGAAACACATTGAAACCAATGTGGCTTAGTGGGGATGTTAAGCAGAAAATTAAAAATAAGAAAATGGCTTTTACAGCATTTAAATCAGACGAATCAGAGGCATCCTATATAAGATATAAGGAAGCCAATAAAGCATGCAAAAAAGTGATTAGATGGGCTAAACAAGAAAATGAGAGGGTGATTGCCAAAGAGAGCAAAACTAACCCCAAAAAATTCTTTAAGTACATAAATTCTAAAAAAACAAAGAATGAAAACGTAGGTTCATTAATAACAGAGAGGGGAGTGTTGGTTAAAGAGGACCAGGAAAAAGCAGAAACTTTAAATAACTATTTTTCCTCAGTATATGTTAAGGAGGAACCTATGGCAATGGATATACATAGGACCACTGAGAAAAATTTTCAGTCAAACTGTGAGTGGATGACTCAGGACAAGGTGCTGGAGCAACTAAAGAAAATTAATGTTAACAAGGCTCCCGGGCCTGACGGTATTCACCCACGAGTACTTAAGGAGCTATGTCAGGAAATAAGTGAACCTCTGTTTCTAATCTTTCGGGATTCTTTTCTTTCAGGAATTGTACCAGAGGATTGGAGGAAGGCAGATGTGGTTCCTATTTTCAAAAAGGTTTCCAACTCTGTGCCCGGAAATTATAGACCTGTGAGCTTAACTTCCGTTGCTGGGAAAGTATTTGAAGGGCTGTTTAGGGATAATATTCAAGAATTCCTTGGGAAGAATAGTATTATTAGCAAAAATCAGCATTGTTTTATGAAACATAGGTCCTGTCAAACTAATTTAATTGCATTCTATGAAGAAGTAAGTAGAAGTGTCGATCAGGGTGTTGCAGTAGATGTGATCTACTTGGATTTTGCCAAGGCGTTTGACACAGTTCCACACAATAGGTTAGTATTCAAACTGAAGGAAATTGGTCTAGATGCAAATTCTTTTTCTTGGGTAGAACATTGGCTTAGTGATAGAGTACAGAGAGTCGTTATAAATGGTAAATTTTCAAGCTGGTCAAAAGTGGTAAGTGGTGTCCCTCAGGGTTCTGTTCTGGGACCAATTTTATTCAACATATTTATAAATGACCTGGCAGTAGGCGTTGAAAGTCATGTTTCTGTGTTTGCAGATGACACTAAACTAGGTAAAGTAATACAGTGCGAGCAGGATATTACTGTGCTGCAGAGGGATCTAGATAGACTGTGGGACTGGGCACAAAAATGGCAGATGAAATTCAATGTAGATAAATGTAAAGTTATGCACTTCGGGGTAGCGAATGCACAAGCAACCTACACCCTAAACGGCAGTGAATTAGGGGTAACGACAAATGAGAAAGATTTGGGAATTGTTATAGACAACAAACTAGGCAACAATGTGCAATGTCAGTCAGCAGTTGCTAAGGCCAGTAAGGTATTGTCGTGTATAAAAAGGGGCATCAATTCGTGGGATAAAAATATAATTTTGCCTCTGTATAAATCAATGGTAAGGCCGCACCTTGAATATGCTGTACAATTTTGGGCACCTATTCTAAAGAAGGATATCATAGCACTAGAAAGGGTGCAGAGGCGGGCTACAAAATTAATAAAAGGAATGGAGCACTATAGTTATGAAGAAAGGTTAACAAATTTAAACGGCGCCTCAGAGGGGATATGATAGCATTATATAAATGTATTCGGGGCCAATACAAACCATTGTGTGGAAATCTGTTCATAAACAGGACTATGCATAGGACACGTGGTCATGCGTTTAGACTGGAAGAAAGGAGACTTAGTCTAAGGCAGAGGAAAGGGTTTTTTACAGTAAGGATAATAAGGATGTTGAATGTCTGTACAGACATTTAAACAGAAACTGGATGGATACTTGGAAGAACATAATATTCAGGGATATAATCTTTAATTATGGGGAAACAGCTTATTGATCCAAGGAGAAATCTGACTGCCATTTTGGGGTCAAGAAGGAATCTTTTCCCTGGTTAGTGCAAAATTGGAAAGAGCAAAACTGGGGGGTTTTTTGCCTTCTTTTGGATCAACAGCAACAAATTAACAGATATAGGAAAGGCTTAACTTGATGGACGCATGTTTTTTTTTCAGCCTAAGTAACTATGTAACTATGTTAGAGTCTGTGTGTGTCTTTGTTAGTGTATGTTCTACCCGGCCACCCTGTACTTCATGATATAACATTCTTGTCATGGCAATCAGAGGTCAAACATGGAGGTGGAAATATTAGGCTTTTGGGGTGTTTTTCTGCTAAGGGGACAGGACAACTTCACCGCATCAAAGAGGCGATGGGGCCATGTACCGTCAAATCTTGGGTGAGAACCTCCTTCCCTCAGCCAGGGTATTGAAAATGGGTTGAGGGGGGAAAAAAAGAAAATGGGTTATGGATGGGTATTTCAGCATGACAATGACCCAAAACATATGGCCAAGGCAACAAAGGAGTGGCCCAAGAAGAAGCACATTAAGGTCCTGGAGTGGCCTAACCAGTCTCCAGACCTTAATCCCATAGAAAATCTGTGGAGGGAGCTGAAGGTTCATGTTGCCAAACGTCAGCCTCGAAACCTTAATGACTTGGAGAGGATCTGCAAAGAGAGTTGGGACAAAATCCCTCCTGAGATGTGTGTAAACCTGGTGGCCAACTACAAGAAATGTGGAGGTCAGACATTGTTATAATTCATAACACAGTGTAATATGCCATGTGCCATCTGAGGTTGCAGTTACCTAATTTTTAGACCTGCTAAGGAACAGATGATTGTTATGTCCTGATATGTAAAACCACATTTAAACACAACTGTGTGTGTTGGGGCAAGTACTATGTGTGTCATATGGGTGCTGGGCAAGTCTTGTAGATGTAACCTTGGTACTCAAACAGGAAAAAGACCATGGACTGATTAAGGTCTTAGACTTTACATCAGGATAAACAGGCAGACTAGTTAGTCTTTAAATCAGGATAAACAGGGAGACTAGTTAGGCCATTCCTTCCTAAAGGAGTCTATTTAGAATGCAATGTCATCAAAGTCCCTGTTGATATAATGATCAAGTGTCCTTGCCAAGTTTTATTTGTGTAACATACTAGATAAGATATAACTTTATTAACCCAAGGGAAAATGGAATGTTTGGTTTATGCCTTTTTAATAAGTGGACATACAAAAAAATGTAGTTATGTTATCTCATAGGTCTCTACATGGAATACTACAGAGTATTGTTTTGTTTAAGTGGAACAGAACCTTAAATAGTAGCATCATTCAGTTATTTGCTAACAATGATGCACTTCTATATGCATTCACCTGAAAGTCCGCATATAACAATGAAAGTCGTCTTACATATTTCTATGTCTCCACAAAACAAATCCCATCCTGGTAAGAAACTATTAATTACATGACAGGCAGCTTTCAAAATCAATACATTTTAAAAATCTTTTACAATGCAATTGCTAAATGCCTTGCAGTGCTGTAATGTAAGAGTGTTGAAATCTTATTACTTCAGTGAAATTAAAACCTAAGTTTTAATACTGTTCACATTGAACAATGAATCCAAGTTTTATTGCTTTTGAAATCCCATGATGATCGTAGGGGAAAATGCCCTCAAGAAAAAAAAGATTTTCAAACACATAAAATACCATTTGTTCTCTTAGCCTGTTTGTCCTGAAAAACAATAGATGCCAACTCTTGGAAAAAACGATTTTCGCCTTGATATGTATACTTTATTTGATAATTATAATTTTATTTCAGAAATGGGGACACTACAAAAACACTATTAATAAGCATTACCTATGCATGTGGGATATTGCTGTTCTCAGAAGGCACTGGTGCATACAAATCAAGAACGGAGGAATCTGTTTTTTCATGTATCTATGCAGAAAAAAGTACGGTAAAAGTGCAAAGTAGTTGTGAAAAATGGCTTTGTTTGTAGGGTTTTTTTTTACTTTGAAAGGTGCTGCTGTGTAATTAGCTGCACGGAACATGCCAATATGCCCCTAATCAAATTATCTGTCTTGTCAATTTATACACTTAAAATATATATATATATATATATATATATATATGTTTTATGGACTCCACAAAGTGATCTGGCAAGTTTAGTAAATGATTTCAGGGCCTTGAACGTTTTGTCCCCTGAAGTCACTTCAACTTCAGGAGGGCATTTTATCTCTGGATAAGTATAAATGAAATAATTCCTACAGGAAACCAGATGACCAGACACACACATCAACACAGGCTCTGTCACACCCACATCCAACCACACACCCAGGACAAGCTCTGACACATCCACATCCAAACACACACCCTAGGATAGGCTCTGCCACACCAACACCCAAACACACCCCAGGACAGGCTCTGCTACACTGATAACCAAAAACACACAAACAGCAGGACAAAATCTAAGTCACATACATCTACATCAGGATGGATGTTTATACCCCCCCTTAGTGTTTTTGCCCTTTGTGTATTGATGCCCCAGCCAGCACCCTTTTACTATAGCTTAATATGGTGCCCCCACACCCTTGTATCCAGCCACCACTATTTGTATTAATGCCCCTAGCATGCCCCTCCCTTTATTATTGATTTATGTGATGGCCCCATCACATATACGTGTTAGACATGCATTTTTTGCTACATAATGAGTACTTATCTCTTTGAAGTAAAGACTATGATAGAAACACGATTTCAAAATTACAGCTGAACTGGCAGTTTCGTTAATATTAGACCCTGCTGCCGATACATATATAAATATTAGATCCTGCTGCCGATATATATATATATTAGACTTGCGCATTCGTCTTCGGGAGAACATGAAAACGAGCACGAAGAGGCTGTTTTTTTGTTCGTTCCGAAGGAGCGTAGAACAGAATACAGTGCCGGCAAAACGTAGGCGAAGATGAAGACTCACAACCACGAAGATTCGCCGCGCAGCCGCCAAAATTTCAAACAGGAGTGAGCTGATCCTCGTCTGTCCAATCAGCTCACACTTGTGACGTCACGCTAAGGGTCTCGTCCAATGCCTGTGCTGCTGTTTTTTTAATTCTGAAACCGCCTTTATAAGACCAGAGCTTGCCTGAGAGATCCATTCATTTTTCGCTGTGACTGCTTTGGCAACACTGCTGTGCTGCATCCGAGCGTTACAGAGAGAGATTGTTCTGTGTGAGACTGGTAAGCCTCAGCCTGCCATTTCTCACAGTGTACTGTGTTCAGTTCTACTGAATTAATAATTTTATTAATTTAGTCATTTTTTAATTTAATTTTTTCCAGTGCTTTTGTCTGTCATCAACTGTGTAGTGCTGTTGAGTTCACAGTGCACTCAGTGGCACTGGGGTGCCCTTGCCCTGGGCTGGCACTAGTGCCTACTGCCTGTCCTGTCTTCACTTAGATAAATTAAATAATAGAATTTATAAATAATAATTTAATAGAATAAATAATAATTTAATAGTACATTATAATATTATATATATTTGTCAGTCATATATATATATTATATACTATAGTATACTAGTGTAGAGTGTAGTGTAGACATTCAAGACATCTACTAGTGTCTAATCTAAAATCATTAGTAATATTATATAATTAATTTTAACTAGCTTAATAGTTAATTAGCTATAAATAAAATTAATAATTAATTACTACTATCTTATAGTTCAGATAATCTAGTAATCTCATTAGTACTGGTGCTGCAGCTCTTTAGTTTGTGCTTTGTTTTAGCAACAGCAAGAGACCAAGTAAATTTTTCTTAATTAATAATATTTAATTTTATTTCATCTGTTTTGCTCACCTCAGTCCATCAGTGAAGTGAACTTGTTGGGCTAGTGAGTGCAGCCGCATAAGTGCTGTGTTCTTTTTTGA
>VKOC01021104.1:0-36199 GCA_009364415.1 Spea multiplicata | reverse complement strand
ATACTGCACAGATAAGGCTGGGGGGGCAGGGGTAAGCATGTAGGAGAGAGAGAAGAAAAAAAAGGCACAGGTTATAGGAAGTTTTGATAGTGTGCTAAGAAGCTCAAATCCACATTAGGTCCTCTGTTTTTACAATCACAAAAATGTATAATTTTGGCTTCAAATGTCTTTCTTTCTTGGGTTTTTTTGAAATGACCTCTCAGTGTTTTGATTTTAAGGTTTGTAAAAACAGAGTATAAAATAACAGAGATAAAAATGTATTTTATTATTGCCTTATTTCCTAACCGTTTACAAACAGCACACTAAGGTCTGGGAGATAATCTAATCAAGACAATGTGTAATCCTTATGTTAGTGATGTCTGTGTCCTTTTGTATTGTTAATCCCTTTACTGCCCCTGTTGTCTCTGGGAGGCAGATTAAGAGGGCAGTTTGTATACCAGTATCTTGTTTTATGTTAATGTGTGTTTTGCTGGATTTTTCCAGCCGTCTGTGTCTAAAATAAATCAGTTCTCCTCTTGTTGTACCTAAAGACTAGTCTTGTCTGGTTATTTGGGTACTCGATAGCGATATCCCTTTACTTTGGACAACCTGAGGTCCCTGATCGGTCCGTCACAGGCAGTTATGGTTAATGGGGTCTTTAGGGTTAATTTAGGGACAGTTATGGTTGACGGGGTCTTTAGGGTTAATTTAGGGTCAGTTATGGTTAATGGGGTCTTTAGGGTTAATTTAGGGGCAGTTATGGTTAATGGGGTCTTTAGGGTTTATTAGGGTTAGGGCAGACTAAGGGAAATCTAAATCCTGGGGGCAGTGAAGATTAATCCTGTATTTATTTATTTATAAAGTATTGTGTCAGTGTGCTGTGAACAGATCTGTGAATTATTCTCCGAACGAGTGAACGAGTCAGTGAATCTATGAGCTGTAACCTGATCCCAGAGTCTGTGTGCTGTGCAGATGACTCACTCTAGGATCATGTTACAACTGCAGCTCATGATTCACAGACTACTGAACCGATTCATCTGGATCATGAACCGGACATCACTAACTCACCTCCTACTTTCTGCTACAAATGCCTCTCCCTATGTAGCCCAGCATTCTGCTTGCTTTTTGAGATGCTTTATTGCATTGTCTGCTTATTTTAAATCATCAGAAATAATTGCTCCTAGGTCCCTCTCTTCTGTTGTTACTGACAGTACAGTGGCACCAATGCTATATTCTGCCTTGGGATTTTTACATGTATTAATATTAAACTGAATCATTTTCTGACTTTGTGTCGTCGTCCTCTTTTTCAGGTTGAAACAACAGGAAAGGGCATCTTGGGCCGGAGTGCCCAGTTTCGCTCACTTGGAGAAATAATGAAGTCATTTGTTATGTGCATATTTTGATTGTTTTGTTGCCATCACAACGGTGTGGCTGACTTCGGCTATCAAAGATGTTAGATGTAAAATATTTCAATGTAGCTTAGTCATTTTTTTGCCAGCGGAGTGCAGTAAGCTGCAGGCCCGCGTTAGGCAGCCATCGGGCCGCATAGGCGTCTGCACGGCCGGACCCTGGACCAGGGAAATCATCAACAGGGGTAAAGTGGGAGCAGGAAAGTGAATAGGTGAGTGAATGAATGTTAGTTAGTGAGTGATTGAATGAATTAAGTTAGTAGTAAGTGTTTAAGGCAGAAATGGCACAGGCAGGCTGATGTTGGGGGCGGGTCCAGAAGTGCACAGGGCAGGCTCGATTCTGGGGCAGAAGGTGGTCACCAGGCATGGCTATGTTTCTGGGGCAGACTTGGCACAGGCAGGCCTTTTTCCATGGACAGGCTGTTCAGGCAGAAGGTGGCACAGGCAGGTGCTTAGGAGGCAGAGGATGGAACAGGCAGGACTGCTTTAGGGGCAGAGTGGCCATAGGTTGCGGGCTAATGTGGCAGACAGGCTGTTTCAGGGGCAGAGGTGGCACAGATAGGCTGCTTCAGGGGCAGAGGTGGAACAGGCTGTTTCAGTGGACAAGGAGGCACAGGCAGTTGTTTCGTGGCACAGACGGGCTGCTTCAGGGGCAGAGGCGGCACAGACACTATTTCAGGGGCAGTGGTGGCACAGACAGGCTGCTAAATGGGAGGGAGGCTGTTTTGGGGTAGAGGCCTACCACGTCAATGTCTGGCTTAGTGTATAATAGGTTTTATGCTGCACTACCATCAATGTATGGGTCAGTGTATAGTAGTGGGAATTACGCCGTACCATATCTGTTCAGAAAATGTTATTTATTTAACTTATTTAATTTAGTTATGAGTTAATAATTTATTTTTCCAGATTTCTATTTTTTCCAATTGACATACAGATAAAAATTTCCACCCGGGATGCCAAATACTGTAGTTACGCCCCTCGATCCTCTCACATGGGTGGTAGCTGGAAAGGCATGATTGGAAATACTAGACATATATACAACTCTGAAAATGTACTCACAAAATTTTGATTACCTTCATTGATAAAGTTGCAGCTTTTGGTAATGTAAAACCATTGGTAGCGCTGTCCACAGACCCAGATTCCCCACTCATCCTGACACTAGTGTAACAGGTTTTCCTGAAAGAAAATGAACATCAAAAGAACCAAGGGCTGCAAGTGAAGCTTAAAATCTTAACTCTTGGGGTTTTCACCCCAATACCGTGCTTTAGCTGGCATGACTTCCAAACAAACACACTAAATAAACTAAAGAATGGTGGCTTATAGGGGCAGAGACAAGACGGCTTAAGTTTTGGTCTACGTGGGGATCCACATAAAAAATAATCCTTAGGGAATTGAACCCAGAACCTCAATAATCACCTAAACCTAAACTAAAATCACGCTAACACATATGACAATACGCTACAGAGACAAGCACAGACCAGTATCTCCAGCTTAGAGTTGTGTTTAAGGTGTTGGACTTCCACCCCATTGCCCATAAGTTCAAATCTGGCTACTGCGGGCTTCATTCCACGCCATTAGTGTTGCAATTACCTTGGTGTACATAATTTCAAGCAGCTAAAAAAGAAATGTTTCTCATTATTAATGATTCGTTTAATAATTAATAAAGAATAAGTGCCATGCAATATAATACCTCTCTCTGTGACATAACACATCAGGAGGCTAGTGCTGAGGGGCAGCAGCTGATTGCCTGAGCCTAGTCAGCTGACACCAGGAACCAATCAGCAGCTGGCCCAGGTTCACCTCTCTCTGATTGGTCAGCCCTGGTCAGGTGACACAACCCACCAATCCGGAGGCTGGGGCTGAGGGGCAGTCCCTGATTCGCTGAGCCTAGTCATCTGACTCCAGCAACCAATAAGCAGCCAGCCCAGGTCCACCTCTCTCTGATTGGTCAGCCCTGGTCAGATGACATCATCCACCAATCAGGAGGCTAGGGCTGAGGGGCAGCTGCTACTTGACTGGGATAAGCCTGTCTTGGCTCATCAGGCGGTAGAAAGTCTTCAGCAGTCACTTCCTTAATTGGAGAGTATTCCCTGGATGGAGGGTTGATGGGAGAGTCCATAGGGCCCATACTTACAGGTTCCTCTTGCTAGATGTGCTGAGCTGCTCCTGTATAGCGCATAATTAAAAGGTCAGGGATTTTCCAGCGACATCTCATTGACTTAGGTATGCATTATACAGGACCAGCCAAGCTCTTTACGCAGCAGAAACGTATTAATGATTTGGCAATTAGAATGCATAGCAAAGTCAAGGAGTTTAAATCAGGTCTCTGCCACAGACTTGGTTCTGATATTGAGGTGGTCTGTTATAGCAACAATCCACAAATAGCGAGGAATATTTGGCCCAGAGCTGCAAATTCACTCAAATTAAACCCCTATGTTTGTTTTTGTACAACAGTCCACGAATACTCACACTGGAGGAGGGAAAGCAGAAGGCTTCACCAAGCTGGTTCTCTAAGCAAATTAGCATTTTCTATAGCCTCCCTCTAAAGGTACAGGCGCTAGCACTTTCTATAATCTGCAGTGACAACTACATACCAAAGAAATATATGTAAAAAAAAAATACACACACACACTCAAATAATTCATTTTATTTCCATAAAAAATATGAAGTTCCTTAATGTGCCATGTCAAGTCAATTCCTAGGTGGGAGTTGCATCTCTGTTGGCTCAGCAAGACTCCATTTGTGATTGGGTGTAGCATTTTCCATACTTCTGTTACCTCCAAACTGGGATAGCAAACTCCACCGACAAAATGTTCAGAAAGAACAGACATGGAGAGACTGAGAGACTGAGGATGGACACAGACAGAAGGGAAAAAGGGATTGTGGAAATCTCCTATGTTAATCCATGGTAAAGGCATGTGAGATGAAGACGGTGCACTCACAGCCAGAATGATCATGGCATGGCAGAAAATGGCACAGTTCCATGGAATCTGTTGGCGCTATATAAATAAATGTACTGACAAGGGGAACTTGTACTGACAAGGATTAGGAGAGCAGGGAGCTAAAAGCAGAGTGGAAACAAACTGTTGAGGGAGACTTCTCAATTTAATAGAAGCAAGCAGGAGTAAGCAGAATGGGACATACAGTACTGAGAGAGGGGAAGTTAATAATAATAATAAAACATTAAAATGCTAAACGAGGCATAGACAAACTGGTAGATTTGTTCCATATGGGAATCCTAGAATATATAAAATTATAGATGGGAATGATCATTTATATAATCCAGAAGAGATAGGGAGGGGATCCGGTGAATTTTATTCAAACTTGTATAATATCTCTGTCCAAGGTGAAGATAGAGAACATACTATTATTATTATTATTATTATCTTTTATTTTATTTATATAGCGCCAACAGTTTACGCAGCGCTTAATACAGTACATAAATTCAAGGAATATGACAAGACAAGAATTGACAGACTAAGACAAATCGATACATTTGGTGGAGAGAGCCCTGCTCGCAAGTTTACAATCTAGAGGGAAAAATGAGGTGACAAACATAAGGCATAGAGGAAGGGTGAGAGGTATTGTGGGGGGTATCGATGACAAGGATGTTCTAGCAGCTAAGATGGTATGCGTCTCTGAAGAAGTGGGTTTTTAGATGTTTCTTGAATGTCAGGAGGGAGGGTGAATTCTGAAGGTTCCTTGGGAGCAGATTCCAGAGATATGGGGCAGCTCGAGTGAAATCTTGTAGACGGGAAAAGGAAGAGGTGACGAGTGAGGAGGAGAGCCTTAGCCCATGGGAGGAACGTAGGGATCGAGTAGGAGAGTATTTGCTAATGAGGTCAGAAATGTACGGAGGAGCAGTATTGTGGATGGCCTTATATGTCAGTACCAGGATCTTAAATTTAATTCTAAAGGTAATCGGGAGCCAGTGGAGGGTTTCACAGAGGGGGGAAGCAGAAGAGGAGCGACGTGCAAGGAAGATGAGCCTAGCAGCGGCATTTAGGATAGACTGTAGAGGAGAGAGTCGAGACAGTGGAATGCCAACCAGAAGAGTGTTGCAGTAGTCTAGACGGGAAATGATAAGTGAATGAACCAGAGTTTTTGTGGATTCTTGGGTGAGGAATGGGCGGATACGAGAGATGTTTTTTAGGTGCAGGCGGCAGGATCTGGCGAGGGACTGAATGTGAGGGATGAAGGAGAGGTTTGAGTCAAGGATGACCCCAAGGCATCGGGCCTGGTTAGTAGGAGAGATAGTTGTGTTGTTAATGGTGATAGAGAATTCAGGTAGTGGAGTGGAGATGGAGGGAGGGAAGATAATGAGTTCCGTTTTAGAAAGATTAAGTTTCAGGTAGTGTTGTGACATCCATGAAGAAATAGCAGACAAGCAGCTGGTGATCCGGGACATGAGAGATGGAGAGAGATCAGGAGAAGACAGGTAGATTTGGGTATCATCTGCATATAGATGATACTGGAGGCCAAATGAGTTGATTAGTTTGCCAAGAGAGGAAGTATAAAGAGAGAACAGCAGAGGGCCAAGGACTGAACCTTGGGGGACACCAACCGAAAGTGGAAGGGGCGATGATGTGTTGCCAGAGAAGTTGACAGAGAAGGAACGGTTAGACAGATATGAGGAGATCCAGGAGAGAGCTGTATCTCGAATGCCTATAGAAGCAAGTAAGTCAAGAAGACGGTGGTGATCAACAGTATCGAAAGCAGCAGAGAGATCCAGTAGTATTAGAATAGAGTAGTGACCTTTAGCTTTGGCAGAGAGCAAGTCATTGGAGACTTTTGTTAGAGCTGTTTCAGTAGAGTGAAGGGGTTTGAAACCAGACTGTAGAGGGTCAAGGAGGGAATTAGAGGAGAGGAAGTTAGTGAGGCGATTGTACACAATCCGTTCAAGCAGCTTAGAGGTAAAAGGAAGCAGAGAGATAGGGCGGTAGTTAGTCAAACAGCCGGGATCTGAGGAAGGATTTTTTAGAATTGGTGTGATTAGCGCATGCTTGAAGGCAGATGGTACAGATCCAGATGATAGAGAAAGATTAAATAGGTGGGTAAGTGATGGACCAAGGGATGGACATAGAGACTTTGTGAGGTGTGAAGGGATAGGGTCAAGGGGACAGGTTGTTGGGTGAGAGGAAGAAAGAAGAGTGGCTATCTCTTCTTCGGTTGTAGGGGAAAAGGCAGTTAGTATAGTAGGAGTAGAGAGGGTGGTGGTGAGTGGTGTAGGAGGGAGTTGTAAGGAAGAGAGGTCTTTTCTAATAGTCTCGATCTTCTCTTTGAAGTGGGTAGCAAGATCTTGGGCAGTGAGAGAGGTTTGTGGTGTGGGTGTGGAGGGACAGAGAAGGGAGTTGAAAGTAGAAAAAAGGCGTCGTGGGTTGGAAGAAAGAGAGGATATGAGAGTGGAGAAGTAGAGCTGTTTGGCAAGAGAGAGGGCAGAGTTGTAGGTGTGAAGCATGAATTTATAATGAGTAACATACTAGATAATATTTATTAGAATCTAGATTATCAAAAATCTCAGAGTCAAGCTAAACTGTTGGATACCCCATTCATTGAGAGTGAAGTCTGCAGAGCGATAAAGGTGCTGAAAACGAACAAAACTCCAGGTCTGGACGTGTATACAGCAATGTTTTTAAAAAAATGATTAAACAACTCTGACTACAACAAACTAATATGTTAATGAAATCAGAGCAATAACAAGCTTTCCTAGTGGCATGTTGGAGGCAGCTATACTACCTATTCCCAAACCTGGGAAGGATTGGGAAAATATCTATTTTTAGACCAATTTAATGACGAATAGACCTCTAGTTCGGGATGCAATGATATTATAGGGAAGCAATATATCTCCTACTACGCAATTTCCAGGAGCTGTATGCATTTCTCCCATATTTTAATCTTACTTATGCTATATCCAACTGATTTTGTTATGCCCAGTTCCATTTTACAATTGTCACGAACTGGGTCCATACGGATGACTGAAAAGACCCAGCGCGTCCGTAGATTGCATGCAGGAGTCACAGTGCAGTAGTGGAGTTTGGACAGGGCCTGGTTGCAGGGCGACCACACTCACCCAGGTGCAGCCAAACACCAGCGCCCTGATAAAGCAGCAGATGAAGTCCAGAATGAAACAAAGATATCCTGCAGGCACCCTGGACCAGGCATGAAACATATCACAGGAATCACGTGTAGGATGCTGCAGGCTGGGAGTATGGAAGCTAAGCAAAGGATATATATCAGAAACATAACAAGCAAAGGAACAGGGAGACCGAGCAAGGGACATAACCATACAAGACATACATGTTACATGGCACTACAGTGAACCAGACAAGGAATAAACATTACTAGACAAGATATACATGATACAGGGCACAACAAAGGACAGGGAACAAGGCTAGGAACACAGGGGAAGGAGTGAGGAGCCGGAACCCTCGGACGCTTCTCCTTTAAGCAAGGATAGGACATATTAACTGGGACATGGGGAGAGGAGAGAGGAACCAGAATCCTCAGATGATACAAGGAACAAGGGCAAAGGTACATAAAAGACAGACAAACATGAATACAGGAACTAGCCTAAGACTGATTGATAACAATTGGAGATTCCGTCACATGATATGGCCATAGTATGCTTAGCCCACCACTACGCCAAAGTACTCCAATGACAGTGGGTCCTAACGCTAATCCCTGCTGACAGTGGTACGAAACAAACATGTAAACCAAACACATAGCACTGAGACATACCTTTAGACTGAAGACTGAGACAAACAGAACACATGGGTGGGGCACACCTTATAAAGGAAACAGAGGTGAAGCAAAGAGCTGAAGCAGAAGCAAGGAATGGAAGATCAGAACAAAGCAAAAGGAAATCCAGGAATGGATCGAAGCAAAACAGAGAAACTAAAGCAAGACAGATATGCAGCTCCGCAGCCTGGGCAGAACGTGACAACAATGATATAATGATCGTAATCTTATCTCTAACCACAGAGGGACCTTATTACTTTTCCAGTATTTGGCTATCAATATCTTAGTAGACAGAAGTATATGGATTATTAAATATATATCTACCTTTGGACCTGATGGGCAATCCAGATGTAAAAGAGCAAAATCTGGAGTAAAAGGCAGCTTAATTCCAATCAATCTCTCGATGTGGTCAAAGACCTTTCTCCAAAGATCTTTTATTTGAGGGCATGACCACCAGGTATGTATATAGTCCCCATTTTCAGATCCACATCTCCGACATATTGCTTCTGTTTTTCCGTACATTTTTGCCAATTTAGAAGGAACATAGTACCATCTGTAACCCAGCTTATAAAAATTTTCCCTAGTATTCAGACAACATATAGCTTTATTAACCCACCGTATCGAATCTAAACAAGATTCCCAGGGTATTGTCCTCCTTAAATCCCTTTCCCATAACTTCATTGCCGAAATCTGCGTATAATTTTGGTGGGATCTGATGAGGGTTAAGCATCTAGAAATCATACCCTTAGTATTCCTCATACTATACATTCTTTTAAGTTGTTTCAGATCTTCTCCGTTGTACAGTAAATTACATTTTGAAATAAAGCCCTTAATTCTTAAATATGAGAATATCTCTTTGGGGGGTATAAAAAAACTCCTCCTGAATCTGGGGAAAAGATTTAAGTTCATTGTCTAGGTATAGATCTTGAACAATATAAATACCAGCTTGTTTCCACGGGTTTAGATTTAAATTATCTATATTGCCTGAGATTACATCTAAGGGGAGAAAATTCCACTTTTAATTCATAAGGATCAAACAGGCTTTGTTAAAGGTGCCCATCCAACGATAATACGCGGAAAATCATTGATCTAGTGGAATATGTATCTATTAATAAAATTCCCTCAATATTTTTAGCCCTGGACGCTTTTGACAGGGTCAGTTGGACTTTCCTTGCGGAGACATTTACAGTGTTATGGCTTTTGAGAGAAGTTTATTGGCTCTGTCATGTGTTTATACACCAAGCCGACTGCTAAAGTAGTGGGCCAAAGGTTCAGCTCTGACTGGTTCAAAATAACTAATGGTACTAGGCAAGGATGCCCTTTGGCGCCCATACTATATGTTCTCACTATAGAACCATTAGTGTCCAGAATTAGGAATAATGGTAAAATTAAAGGTATGAGGACTTAGAAAATAAAATCAGTCTTTATGAAGACAATGTTTTATTATCTCTTTATGACCCAGTTAATTGTTGGTGGGAGAAATTTCAAGTTTCAGTAAGTTTTCAAATTATAAATTGAATATTAAAAAGACACAAACGGCAATAGTAGACATTCCAGGCCCAACAAAAATATAATTGGAAGACAAAATATTTTATACTTTTTGTTCCTGTGATCTCCTGGTATCGACTCGGCTTGCCTATGTATGCCCTGCCTGATGACTGCCTGCCATGTTCCCTGCCTGAGAGCTCCCTGCTGTGTACCCTGCCGTGAGTCCAGGGCCCTGTCTGTGCTCTTCCTGCTGTATGCTTGTCTGAGGTGTTCCAGCCTTGTTCTCTGCCAGAGGTCCCCTATCTGAAGTCTGCTCTGTGGTTTATACTTTATGTTAACTTTATTTCACTTCATATAACATTATTATTATGTGTCCAGAATTTTTCCTACTCTTACGCCTGCACCAGGATGATAATGGGTTCCAAACCTGTTATGAAGAACATAAAATTGTTACTCTATGTCTTTACGGAGGTTATTTTGAGGAAAGGAGATAAATAACAAGGGAATTCATGATATTATAAATGCAGAGTTAAAAAATAATAATAAAACAATTTCCCAAAAATGGATTTCTTACATTTTGACATTTTTGAGGATGGTACAGTATAACTCGCATCAATATATATATATATATATATATATATATATACTGAGCTTGACAGTGGATATATAGTGTATCTGTTATAATTATAGCAAGACAGACACAGACGGTGGCATGGCATATCTCCCATCACCATATACTGCGCCAGACATGGACAGTAATACACCATAACCACCATCACTGTATTTTGAGCCAGACACTGATGGTGGTACAGCATAATTCCAATATCCCATCAGTATATTAGATTTGGGCTCCCGTTTAAAGTTCGTGTTTGTCTTCGTTTTTTGGGGGGGATTAGTCAAAATTCATGCATCTCTATCTTTTGTCCGGGCGAAATTCGTCCAACATTTTTATTTTCAAAAATCCCATTTGTTCGTCCAGGTTGCTATGGAAACAAGAAATAAACGAGTAGAAGAAGTTGAATTAAAATGGTGAGATTCTCCTCTTCTTAGTGTAGTTAAAATGATGGCAACAGCGACAAATGAAGAATTTCGTATTGTGCACATACTTTTTTTGTTTATTTCGTCCAATATTGCATTTGTTTGTCATTCGGACGAATAGACAAAACGGAAAAAATGGGTAATATTAATATCACTATTTAACTACATGTGCTGGGCAATTGGTGCTAGCTTTCCTAGTTTTGACACCAAGTAGCTGTAGGTAAAACAGTCCAATAATTATAGATTATGAAAGACCAGTTTAAAAATATAAAACGTCCAGCTAGAAGAAACTATAAAAGGTCGGCCCATCAAAATGCACATTGATTTATCACAGATCAACAAATTAAATTTGTATAGTGTTATCAATGTTAGTAAAAAAGCCTACCAAACCTACAAATCTCCCTCTTACCGTCCCAAAATGAAGGGTGCAGGCTCTGTTCCTTCTATGTGGATGTGGACGAAGAAAGAAGATACCAGATTAAGAATTGAAGGTAGGAGGGAGAAGATAGAAGATCTAGAAGATGCAGAAGAACATGTGGTGTGTGAGAGTGTGAGTCAATGCAGACCTGCAAATTTCAGACGAAAATTCTGAGCTTTTTTACTTTTTTTTTTTAATTCGTTTCATACGAATCCCTGGATTTACCAAAGTGCAATTTTATAGGTATTGGGAATGTTTGTCTAAAGCAAAATTATTTTTACATAAGAGGTTTTGTAAACAAAAGTCTTTCTCGGCTGGGCCTGCCCCTCGCTGATACATTAGCCTGTTGAACACAGATAGGTGCCCAAAGGGTTTATAGCAATGGTAAATTCCATGGGTGCCACAGCAAGTCCTGTGAGTATGCAATAGCGAGTCACTGGGTGGAGGGGCAAATCCTGCACGTACAATGACAAGTCAGTTTGTGATTTAACCCCTTGATGACAATTGCCGGTCCTGGCACGACACGGAAAAGCATGTGCTTTACGACAATTGACGTGCCAGGACCGGCACGTCTTTAAACGGGTGCAGAAAGCGATCTACTATCGCTTTCTGCACCCAAAAAGCGTTGCTGAATGCCTCGACCTCAGCAACGCCGCGATCGGCACGAAGGGGCCATCTCTGGCCCCTCCACGGGGCGTCAACATCCGCCATACTTTGTATGGCGGCGGCCGCCCGTTTTAAAAGCGTTTAGGAGGCGATCAACGATCCATCAGGAGGCATCCAGCGACACCAAACACTTACCTTTCGATGGGCTGTGACCGCTCCGGAGAGAGGTCCATAATGTACTTATTGCCCCATAATGGGTAGAAAAAAGCAAAAAAACATAAAAACATTGGGTATTTCTAAACTCAGGACAAATAGTAGAATCTATTTAGCAGGTTTTTTCATTACCTTTTATAGATGAGTAAAAGATTTTTCAACTAAAAGTTAGAAACAGTCATTTTTTTCTAAATTTTTCACCATATTTTATAATTTTTTTAATAGTAAATAATATGATACAATCAAAACAATGTCATCTAAAGAAAGCCCTTCTTGTCCTGAAAAAAACAATATCTAATGTGTGTGGGTTCAGTAAACGGGAAAGAAGAAAATTACAGCTAAACACGAGCAGCGCAGAAATGTTAAAAAGGCCATTGTCACGAAGGGTACAAAATGTAAAATCAGCCTTTGTCACGAAGGGGTTAATCTGCACCATAATAACAAGGTGCAGCTAAATTATGCTAATTGGGTGGGTTGAGGAGAGTGGGTCAAGCTGTAGGGAAGTGTGTGTGGTACATTTTCACGTGAGTAAGTATTTGATAGCTGTGCTGAAAAGTGTCCCTGGAATCCCCCCCCAAATGTTGGTACCTATGCATACCTAGGTCGAATAGAATGAACACATAAAATATATATAAAGGTTCTATTTCAGTTGTCTAAAGTAAAGATAAATAAGTCGATGTAGGCTGATGGGATACACCCCAAGCTATTAAAAGAGCTCGGGGGTGTACTATCAAAACCGTTAACTGATATATTTAACGAACCATTGGTAACGGGAGTCGTCCCAGGGGATTGGAAAGTAGCTAAAGTTGTGCCCATTCACGAAAAAAGCAGTAGGGAGGAGTCTGGCAACTACAGGCCAGTTAGTCTTACATCTGTAGTGGGGACATTAATGGAAACAATGTTAAAGGAAAGGATTGTTGAACATCTGAAGTTGCATGGGTTTCAAGATAAAAAACAACATGGGTTCTCCTCAGGAAGATCATGCCAAACAAATCTTATTGATTTTTTTGATTGGGTGACTAAATAATTGATCAAGGTGATGCAGTATCTGCATTTCTTTGCGTATCTGGATTTCAGTAAGGCCTTTGACACTGTGCCACATAGAAGACTTATAAATAAACTGCAATCTCTGGGTTTAGATCACCAATGTTGTTGAATGGATTAACCCATTCAATCCCAGGGGTTTTTTGTACCTCAAAGCCCGGAGCAATTTTGCCATTTTTGCGGTATGTCAGTTTAGCGATTATTCTCCTTTCCTGTGACTAGTGTACTCATGTAACCTATATATTGTTTTGTCAAGGAGGGATAGAGCTTTCTTTTGATACCATAGGTGGATGATGAGTTTTTTAGTAAAAACTAGCGAAAATTAGAAAAAAAACTATTTTTTTTACATTTTCCCTCTGAATCCTCACTAAATTAGGTAAAGTGATGGAAAATCCCCTCCAAGTTTATCAATTCACGTGTCCTGATTTCAGAAATACCTAATTTATATAGATTTTCCAGACTTTCCCAGCACCAGGGAGCATACTATAAGGTGTACACTTTTGTATAATTTTTATGCCTATGGCTTAACGGGTTTGGGGGTTGTGAACGGGGGCAGGAGGGTTATACTGGCTAGATGTTATGCTAGGGCAATGGGGTGTAAGGTTTTTTTAATAATTTTTTTTAATTGTCTTTTTTTATAATTTTTTTTTAAATTTTTTACCTTTCTTTGAATTTTTTATATATTTTTTTACACAGAACTGGTTAGAGGTCCTCCTAGGGACCTCCTGAACATGCCAGTGATGTCACATTGACATCACAGCTCACATTATAATTTTAATTTTAATGATTTTTTACTATTATTTTTTAATGAATTTACATTTTTTTTTCCACTTTTCTGTTTCAGGACCGGAGCACCGATCACACTGTTATCTCTATGCAGGTCCTCACAGACGTGCATAGAGATCATAGCATCTCTGTGCCTCATTGGAGGGCAGGATATCCCCACAGGGGATATCCTGTCCTCTCATGACCTTCCGGGTTATGTCAGCAGCCCACAAGGGAATGGCCGATCGGGCAGTTTAAAATGTAACAGCTTTCCGGCTGTCATGCCGGAAGCTGTTACAGGGGATCGGACAGCAGAAAGCCGGCAGTGCTGGCTTCTGCTATCAGTGGGGAGTCCATATTCAAATATACAAATTTCACTCCATCTGTTTCACTATATGATATAAAAAAATTCACTCCATCTGTTTCACTATATGATATAAGTGTTTTTTTTTTAGTATATATATAATATATATATATACAAATTTCACTCCATCTGTTTCACTATATGATATAAGTGTTTTTTTCAGTCTCACATATATACAAATTTTCACTCCATCTGTTTCACTATATGACATATGAAAAATTTCAGTATATGATATATGCGTTTCACTAATGATAAATGAAAAATTTCAGTATACAATATATATGCGTTTCACTTTATGATATATATACATTTCAGTATATGATATATGCGTTTCACTATGATATATGAAAAATTTCAGTATATGATATATACGTTTCACTATATGATATATACATTTCAGTAAATGATATATGCGTTTCCGTATATGATATATGCGTTTCACTATATGATACATGCGTTTCACTATATGATATATGCTTTCAGTATATGATATATGCGTTTCACTATATGATATATGTGACGGCCCGTCATACGTTTCTATGTTCTGTTATGTCTCATACCTGCTCCCGGGTGCCTGCAGGTTATTACTTTGATTTGAGCTAGACAACATCCGCTGCTATGTCAGGGTGCTGATATGTGGCTGCAGAGCCCTGGAGGGTGCTCGGCGCCCTGCATCAGGCCCTGACTACTCTGCTTCTGAGCAATAACCCCTGCACACCATCTTTGGGCACTCTGGGTCATGGTAGCCATCTGACCACGGACCCGGGACCTTACACTTACATTTTCTTCTGATTTTGGGAAACTGTCCAATGGTGGCAAAAAAGTAGCTTACCGCATAGTATTTCCTGCTTCAGGTTTCTGAGAAAATGCCTTTGGTTGATACATTTTATTTTTCTGCAATTAAAGTGCTGACTTTATAATAAGTTATCAAGTTATGGAGTATTTATTTATTTATCATACATTTTTTAAATTTCCCAGGTTTTGTATACAGTTTTTTTTTTAAATTATTTTTATTTTATTTAGAGATCCCCTGTGATCACTACACTTAGCTCCCCATGAGGCTCAAATTGCTTAGAGAAACACAGACTCAGGACCTCCCCCAGGTTAGCCGCCCATATTAAGCATTTTTACAAAAGATCATTGCATTTGTTAGATCTTTGTTAGATCAGGTTTGATCAACTGTTTTTTGTTAGATCTACTCTAAAATAGGCAATATTAACAATCTTTTTCAGGGGGCCTAACCCGTAGCCAGCCCCCCTCAACAAAAATTTAAACAAAATGTTACCGATTATGATAGCTTTGCATTAGATCAGGTTCGATCAGACAAAATATTTGTTAGATCTAGTCTAATTACTGAGATATTGCAACTGAAATTTGGAATTTTTTTTATGGATTTTGGTAGATATTCGTTAGATCCGGTAAGATCAACTGTTTTTTTCATTAGATCATACAGGAGGCGGTATTCACAATCCTATTATGTGTGTGGGGGATGGCAATACATATGGGCTGGCCCCCCTCAACTGAAATTTGGACATCTTTCAATGGATTTTGGTAGATATTCGTTAGATCCGGTTTGATCAATTCTTTTTTTGTTAGATCTATTACACAAGAGGGGGTATTGACAATCCTATATTGTGTGTGGGGGGGTTGGGAATACATTATGGGGTGGCCTCCCTCAACTGAAAATTTGGATTTTTTATGGATTTTGGTAGATATTCGTTAGATCCGGTTAGATAAAATAGGATTCTGAATACCGCCTCCTGCATGATAGATCTAAGAAAAAAAACTGTTGATCTAACCTGATCTAACGAATATCTACCAAAATCCATTAAAAAAAATCAAAATTTCAGTTGAGGGGGGGCCAACTCGTATGTATACCCATCTCCCGCACACAAAGTAGGATTGTGAATACCGCGTCTTGCGTGATAGATCTAATGACAAAAACAGTTGATCTGACCGGATCTAACGAATATCTCCCAAAATCCATAAAAAAATTTCCAAATTTCAGTTGGGGGGGCAGCCCCCTCATTAAATATGCAATATCTCCGTAATTAGACTAGATCTGTTACAGGCCTCAGTAGAAGTTAAGGTTAATGACTATTACAAGGTCTTAGTAGAAGTTAAGGTTAAGGATTTAACTACGCAGTACTAGTAGTTTCTGTTACATAAGATTTTTTTATGTTTTAAAGATTAGAATGTTTTGGTTATTCTGTAAAAATGATCAACAGCTTGGCCTTGGTGATTTTCCTCTCCTGATTCTCTCCTGAGTTTTTTTATGACCGTTAGTACTCTTTTTGAGGTAGCGATACGCAGGTCTAGTTACAAAATCTTATATATATGCAGACCTTTGTTTATACTCTGGGGCAGACCGAGAGACTGAAGCTAGACTTCATATCGAGACTGACTGGTATGTTTATTTTTATTTTTTATGCATATAAGTTTTAACAGGCATTCTATGTTATACTCTGTTTTAATTTTGGATTCCTGTAATTTTTATTATTTTTAAATAAATAATTACTATTTTGAATTCTCAGTCCTTTCTTATATTGTGCTCACGATTTCATCTATTGAATGTGAGACCTATCCACATGTATAAAATTGAAATTTGGTTAATGCCCGTGGATTGAACATCCCGGAGAAACGCTCCAACCTTTTTCGAGAATTGCGGAGGGGGCATGTAGATGTTGCCTTCATACAGGAGACCCATTTCTGTGGGGACAGGGCTCCTAAGCTGTCCTGCCGATCGTACCCTACTGGCTTCTTTAGTAACAACCCGATGGCTAAGACCAAGGGGGTGGCCATCCTTTTTTCCGCCAGGATGCCTTTCCAGGTTATAGATACGCGGGTAAACCCGGAGGGGAGGTTTTTGTTGGTTAAGAGGAGGCTCTTGGACTAGGCTTATTCATTAGCAAATGTTTATATGCCCAACCGGGGCCAGCACGTTGTCCTCCGTGCAATTCTACGTGAACTCGCTGGCTTCCAGGAGGGTGTGCTGGTCTTGGGCGGCGACTTTAATGTGGCCCTGTACCCTGAGTTTGACACCTCGGCTGGTAGTGCGCGGACCCCTCGCCACGTTCTGCGCAAGATCATCTCTCTTCTTGCGTCCCACAGGGTAGTTGACTGTTGGAGGGCCCTGCACCCCACAGACCGGGATTATACCTTTTATTCTAATAATTATTTATTTCTCCCTTGCCGCTTTGCCACGCTCCTGAGTGGTTCTGCCATCGGGTCGACCACCTGGTCTGACCACGCTCCCGTCTCTGTCTCCCTTGCCTCCCCATTGCCTCGCCCCTCGGGGGGTTCCTGGCGACTTAATGAGCCTTTGTTGTCAGATGAGCTGTCCTGCGCGGAGGCGTCCCAGGTCCTCCAATGTTATTTTGATGAAAATCTTGACTCTGAGACTCTGGTGTTGACTGTCTGGGAGGCTCACAAATGCGTGGTTAGGGGCCACCTTATTAGTATTTGCTCTAAGCATAAGCGGCTTGAGGCTGAGCAGGTAGACCGGCTTTATACCCAGATAGCTTTGGCAGAACAGGCGCACAAGACTTCTTTATCGGGAGATGACCTGCAGCTCCTCCTGACTCTTCGAGGTGAATTGGCCTTAATTCTCAACAATAAGATGCAACGCTCCGTTTTGAAAACAAAGGCGCTGTTCTTTGAGCACGGTGACAAGCCCGGCAGGTATTTGGCCAGGGCTTGGGAAACCCACGTACGCCCCCAGGGTGCGCTCCTCTGGGGGGTCGAATTTATTCTCACCCCCCTGATGTTTCCTGCTGCTTCCAGGACTATTATGAAGCACTATACAATCTCCACCCAGGCCTGCATGGCCCCTCCCAGTAAGGCTGCCAATATAGTGGCGTATCTGTCCCAGACGATTCGCCGGTCGCTCACGACAGCTGAGGCGGCTCTCCTTGATTCTCCAGTCACTTTGTCAGAATTTTTGATGGCCTTCCGGAAAGTGCCCAGGCCCTTATTGTTGAGAATTACCTCTCCATTATTATTCCGTGTTCCGGGACATCCTGGCCCCCCCGCTTCGTAGATGCTTTCAATTCTATCTTAGAGGGCGGTCATATCCATTCCCATACCTTGTCGGCCTCCATCACCCTGATCCCTAAGGAGGGCAAGGACCCCGAGCACTGCGGTAGCTACCGCCCCATCTCCTTACTGAACACCGATCTGAAGTTGTTCGCCAAGATACTTGCTAATAGGATCAAACCCTTTCTGACCTTCCTTGTGCACCCTGACCAGACGGGCTTCGTTACGGGACGGGAAGCCAGGGACAGCACTATTAGAGCTCTTTCACTCATGCATTTTGCGAAGCACACATCTGTCCCAACAGTGCTCATCTCCACCGACGCCGAAAAGGCTTTTGACAGGGTGGACTGGGCTTTTATGCTTTCCACTCTGTCTCGCATGGGATTTGGCCCGGGCCCTATACGCAATGGGACTCGTCAGGGCTGTCTCTTGTCCCCACTGCTCTTCGTGCTCACCCTGGAGCCTCTTCTTCAGGCCGTCAGGATGAATCCTGACATCTGCGGACTCCAAGTGGGTTCCACGCACCACAAAATCCTGGGCTACTCGGACGACCTCTTGTTCGCCGTTACGCCCAGAGATTTCTCTTCCGAATATCCTTTCCCTGTTCGGTGCCCTCACCAATTTTAAAATCAATTCCTCTAAGTCGGAGATTCTGAACGTGAATTTGTCCCAAGCGGCTGCTCTCCCTCTACAGGCCTCTTTAGCTTGACGTTGCCACAAAATCCGGTACCTGGGGATTTCTGGTCTCCTGATTTCTCCCAACTTTATCATTATAATTTTGCGCCCTTGCTGGCTGCTCTCCAGGCTAATCTGGTTTCATGGAGGAAGCTGACGCTTTCCTGGGTTGGTCATATCAATACGATCAAGATGAATATTATGCCTCGTGTTCTTTATTTGTTCCAGACTCTCCCCATCTCTGTCCCTCCCTCCTTTTTTGATTCACTTCGATCAGCTTTCTTGCAGTTTGTGTGGGGAACTCGTGCCCCCCGCATCCGCTTCACTACGCTGATACTCCCCAAGTCTAGGGGAGGTCTTGCATTACCCTGCCCTCGTTCTTACTATAGGGTGTGTCACCTGCTACGTGTTTTGGAATGGGCGCATAGTCCGTCCCATAAGCAATGGGTGGGCGTCGAGGCGGTCTTGCTTGACCTACCCATGGCAGTCTTACCCTGGCTGTCGATCCCGACAGCTCGCGCACTCACTCTGTCTCACCCCTTTATCCGGGCCACTTATATGACTTGGCTTCAGGTCCTTCGGAAGACGCAACTTTCTTCTATCCCCTCCCCGTTGACCCGGGTCAGGGACAATCCTGATTTTCCTCCTGGGGTGGACCGTGACGGTTTCCGCTGCTAGTGTGGGATCGAGAATCTGTTCCTTTCTGACCTCTGAGGGCCTTAAACCCTTGGTCGTACTGTCCTCACGCTCCCCTCCATCATTCTTCGATTCCTTCCGTTATGCACAACTTTGCAGTTTCTTTCGGTCCTTGCCTCGGAAACACGCTATGTTATGGGATCACACACGATTTGAGGAGCTCTGTATGGCCTCCACGCTCCCACCCCATGGCATTTCTGGACTGTATGGCCTTTTACTTGAGGCCTTTCATCCGGTGTCACCACCGTTCATGGGGGGTTGGGAATCTGAGCTGCAGGTCCCCTTCTCCGCAGCATAGTGGGAGAAGATTTGTGTTGTTAATCACAGTTGCTCTAGAAGTAATAGGGATCGGGAAATGGCGTATAAATTGTTGTCCCGTTGGTACCGGCCCCCGGCCTTGGTTTCTGCTTACCGCCCAGATGTGCCTAACCGATGTTGGTGATGTGACCCCTGGCTCCCTTCTTCACCTTTGGTGGCACTGCCCTCGGCTCGCTCCTTACTGGGCCTCAATTCATCAGCACATGCAGTGCCTCACGGATAGGACCATTCCTTTTACGCCAGAGTTTTTCCTCCTCCATCACATGCCTTATCCTGTGCGCTGGTTCAAGAGGTCGGTGGCTCGTCACCTCTTGACGGCAGCCAAGGCACTAATTCCCCTGTGCTGGGGTAGCCCTACCCCTCCCACCATTAAAGAATGGGTTCTCCGTGTGGAACAGATACGCGTTTTTGACGAATTGCTCCTCCTGACAGATGAGTCCATTGAGCGATATAGGTCCACTTGGTTCCACTGTCTGGAATTTGTGTCGGGTCCAGACATTCGTCCTCTATTGGACTAGCTGCCTGCGTGTGTCCCCCCTCCGGGTTACGCGGCTGGTTGCTGGGCTCTCTTTTCTTTTTTTTTCTCTTTTGCTCTATGCCGTCATTCTCCTTCTCTACCCTTCCCATCCCTCCCCTTTTTTTTTTGTCTCTTCCTCTCTCTTTCCTTTTGCTTCACCATTGTTCATCCTCCTCCTGCTCTTTTTTCCCCTCCAGTCTGCCTCCCCTCCTCCCTCAAATTGGGCATGCACCGCGTTTCTCAGTAACGGATGTGTATTATACCATGTTTTGCTATGCTGCCCGCACTTGATTCTCATGCTCCCCTATACCATAGTCATGATGGCTCATTTTTTGCCACGCTGCTGTCAGGTGTCTTCCTGTTGGCTCCTCGGGCTGCTCGCATGGCTCCCCTTACGGTTTGTGCCTCCTCTCTCTGCCTGAGATTGCAGCGAGTTTATCTGAGTGTATTGTATATTTTGCTGTGTCTCGCTATGTGACTCGTATGTGGCTGTTGATACACATTTACACTACTGTCGTGTGATTCCTCATTTTGTTACCACAATAATGACCGGTGCCTTTTCGTTGGCGCCTTGTGTTGTAACCTTGATCACCCCCCTATTTTTCCTTCTGTATCCTCCTCTGATAAAACTGAAAATAAAGAAATTCTGATTTACCCTAAAATTGAAATTTAATAACTTTTCACTTAGGGTGGAGAATAACCTCTTTTTTTAAGACATTACATGGGAGGAAAGGTGTGAACCTATCACAGATCTAACAAAAATTTTGTCTGATCAAACCTGATCTAACGCAGAGCTATCATAATCAATAAGATTTTGTTGAAATTTTTGTGGAGGGCTACTGGCTGGCTACTGGTTAGCCCCCTGAAAAAGATTGTTAATATTGCCTATTTTAGAGTAGATCTAACGAAAAAAACAGTTGATCAAACCTGATCTAACAAAGAACTAACAAATGCAATGATCTTTTGTAAAAAATCTTAATATTGGGGGCTAACCCGGGGGAGGTAGACTCAGGGCAGCATTGAGGAGAAAAGAAAGGAGGGAGTGGATGGCTTGAAGGACAAAATGCAAAATGCATCCAGACCCTCCTTTCTTTACTCCTCAATCCTGCCCCTGAGTTTGTGTTTTTATACAGCCTGAGGGTGAGCTGTAGTTTTTGATGCTTGCCAGGGCCCGATTAATGTAGAGGCTAATGGAGCTGCAGCTACAGGCCCCTACCTGAAAATAGGCCGTCTTTAACGCAGGGCAAAAGGAGCAGCTGCCCCTTGAGCCCGCAGCAACCGCAGTCTCAGGGGTCGCCCGCCACTCTAGAGGGCCCGGCGCCCCACACGATCACTTCCACAGGAGCCCGCTACTTACCTGAGCGTTGCTAGCACACTTGCTAGCACACTGTGTGAGCCACGTCTCTTGTACCGCCAAGGGGATGCAGGAACCCAGTCACGTATGTAACGTAGCGTACCTAATGTACGTAACGCACGCCACATGACCCTGCTGCGCGTTTGCTTCCCCTGAGCAACACAACTGGGGCCCCCTGCGGAGGTCTGGAAGGGCCACAGAGACATCTGCAGTTTAGGTAAGGGGGTGTTGAGGGTTAATTTAGGGGCAGTTATGATTAATGGGATATTTAGGGGCAGTTATGGTTAATGGGGTGTTGAGGGTTAATTTAGCGGCAGTTGTGGTTGACAGAGTGTTTAGGCTTAATTTAGGGGCAGTTATGGTTGATGGGGGTTGAGGGTTAATTTAGGGGCAGTTATGGTTAATGGGGTCTTCAGGGTTAACTTAGGGGCAGTTATGGTTGATGGGGTCATTAGGAGTAATTTAATGCTGAGGACTTAATGAAGTTAACTTAATTTGCAGTTAGAGGTAAAGGGGGCAACCTGAGGGGAATCTAAATCCCAGGAGCAGTAAAGATTAATCCAGTACTTATTTATAAAAGTATTGTGTCAGTGTCATATGAACGGGTCTGTGAATCTATGAGGGCACTATGGCATATCTGGGGAGTATAAGGTATATCTTGGGAGGACAGAGTGATATATCTGGGGGTATAAGGCATATCAGGGGGCACAGTGGCATATCAGGGGTATAAGTCGTTTAGGGTATATAAGGCATATGTGGGGAGGGGAGTGGTATATGTGGGAGGCAGTGTGGCATATCTGGGGGTATGTGGCATGTGGGAGGCAGTGTGGCAAGCCAGGCCTCAGATGTGCATAACTGGGGGGCAGGTTGGGAAATAAAAACATAAATCAATACTAAAGGGGGGCTATCTGGTGGAATAAGTACACAATGTGAGGCTGTCTGTGGGATAAATATACCATGTGGGGCTTGCTGGAGTGCATAAATACACACAGGGCTTGCTATATAAGACATAAGCAGTGTGGAAAATAAAGGAAAAAATATTGTTAGCTTAGCCTGTCCGGATGCGGGTGACAGTGTGGCAGAGCCTGTCCTGGTGTGTGTGTGTGTGTTTGGGTGTCAGTGTGCAGAGCCTGTCCTGGTGTGTGTGTTTTGGTGTCGGTGTGGAAGAGCCTGTCCTGGTATGTGTGTTTGCGTGTTGGTGTGGCAGAGCCTGTCCTAGTGTGTGTTTGCGTGTCGGTGTGGCAGAACCTGTCCTGGTGTGTGTTTGGGTGTGGCAGAGACTGTCCTGGTGTGTGTATTTGGTCATCTGTTTCCTGGCATTTTACTTACTATAGGAATAAATTAAACTATTTCATTTATTTCCAGAGATTAAATGCCCTCCTGAATTTGTAGTCAATTAAGAGGACAAAACTTTCTAAGCCCAGAAATCAGTGAGAGGAAAGGTAAAGGTTTTGTGTTATTTACTCTATTTCAATCTGCATATTTTATTAAAAAAGGATTAGAGCACTTAATTGTAGCTTCATGGCTTCAGTCATCCTGTGTACGATGACTTTTTTTCGAGTACTGGTTTACTCCCAATCCCATCACATAAGATTCCATCCTTTATTGTCTGCTGAGCACTGATGTCATATTTATCCAGTACACATGGATGCTGAGGAGTTAAGATTCTGCTTATTTTATTTTTTTCCATAAAAAGGCCCACCAAAATCCTCAGCATCAGGCCCATAATGCTCTTAATCCGGCCCTGCTGCTTGTGTTACCATGTTAACAAATGGTAACGCAGGCAGCTTAAAACTACAACTCATAGCATCACCTGGTCTGTGTGAAGTCTTATTCACATGAATGTGTTTTTTCCCCCCTCAGAGTAAAAATGCTATCCTCCTGTCAAGGTCCATCCAGGCTGCGGAGCTGCATATCTCTGTTTTTCCCTGTCTTGCCTCAGTTCCCATGTTTTGTTGTGGTCCACTCCTGGATTTCTGTATGCTCTATCCTGAACCTCTGATTCCTTGATTCCAGTCTGATCTTTGCTTCAGCTCCGGTTTCCTTTATAAGGTGTCCCATGGTTTGTTCTGTTTGTCTCAGTCTGCAGTCTAAAGTTATGTTCTTCTCGGTTCTGTGTTTGGATTCAGTGTTTAGTTTATCAGTACTTTTGTATGCATGTCAGATCCAAGTTTTGTTTGGATTTCCACATCCAGCCAATTTACATTCTGCTCTGTTCTGGACCACATCCGCTGCCCTGCATCAGGCCCTGTCCAACTCCGCTACTGCACTATCTGTCCTGAAAAAAAAAAGTGCTGTTATAACACTGCATATAGAGATGTAGCCCCTGAGAAGAGTTGGCTGGCACCTAGGGAGCAGACAACAGCATAGACCACTTTAGCAGAATGTTGCACCACATGGTCAAAACAAACTGGATCAGGACAAGCCAGGTCAGGATAACAAAGAGGAGCAAAGTTAGGACAAGCCAGGTCAGGATAAAAAAAAGGAGCATCATCAAGGGAATGTGCGGGGCTTATATTGGCTGAAGGACGCAGACTGGTGTCAATAAAATGTATATGATGGCCGGTATGAACCATTCACCCCATCTGTCCAACCTCTGAATACTTTCCTTAGTCCCTGGCCTTATTTTATATCTAGCTAATCTTTATTCCAATACCATGCTTGCTTAAACACCTTCACTGTATTAACATCTACCACTTCTGGAAAGCTATTCCATTCATCCACTAGCCTTTCATTAACATAGTATTTCCTGATGTTACTTTTCAACTTTTGCCCCTCTAGCTTAATACTATGTCCTCTTTGTTTGGTAGTATTTCTTCTTTTAAACAAACTCTCTTCCTTCATCTTGTTGACTCTTAAGTATTTAAATGTTTCTAAATGTTAGATGAGGAAGCAGCCGGTGCAGTCTCCATAGTAGCCAGAGAGAAAGAGAGCAGAGGATGCAGCCACACAGATTCTAGATCTCTGGTAAATCCGAGTACCCCTTAAAAAATGACACGAAAAGAAGTTACACTTTTGCCCTTAACAGAACTTTGTATACGTAGGGCTATACTATCCCTTTTAATAACCATTAACTGTATTTGCTCGATTATAAGACCCCAAAATCTTAATGTTAATTTGGGAAAAGTAACCTATTCTATAGAAATTTTTACTAGTGATAATAATTCATGTCAACTATTTTCATATTTAATAAAAGCTATGATTGAAAATATATATATTTTGCTTTTATTCCTTGTATTTATAACACCTTTAGTTATGCATCTGCCTAGGCCTGGCACTCTGCCCAATGCCTTATACCCCTATATACCCTCTGCCTCCCTGATATGCCTTTTATCCTCCTATATGCCACTCTGCCCCATGTTACGCCTTTTACCCCCCTATATGCCACTCTGCCTCCAGAAATGCCACTCAGACACTTACCTACCCACTCATACACTTACCTACCCAGACATTTACATACCCACTCTGACACTTACATACCCAATCAGACATCATTCCAAACCAAGACACGCACTCAAGCAACTAAGGCACTTCACTCACTGCGATGCCTCTGCAGCTCCCATGGGATTACACAATGACGCTGTGTGACCCCACTAGGCCCCGCCTCCTCAAGAAAATTAAAGTGGTAAGTCTACCGGTACCGGATCCGCCGATGACTTTGGGACGGCACAGTGCCGCTGGGTCCCTGCAGCGCTGCAGGGGATCTGGATCTTAGTCTTGTAGTCAGACCTCTATTTTAAGTTTGATTTGAAGAAAACCTTGATTATAAGACGAGGGCTATTTTTCTGAGCATTTGCTCTGAAAAAAAACTTGGCTCATAATCAAGCAAATACGGTATTCATAGTTAAACCATATTCAAGTTAATAGGCTACAATATAAAATTTTCATTAATTTATTTTTTAGTTGTATTGTTTTGGGACCATTTTTTTGTAGTCATTTAAGATGCATATGTAACACTTTATAGTGATCTAAAATGTGACATTTTATAATAAGATACACTTGCAGAAATGGGCTTTATACTTTGTGTAATCACCATGAGGTTCAATTTATTCAGGAAGTATGTCTTCATATTCTATTTTTCTTTTCAAGTAAACAGCACACAAGAGAACATCACATGGCATAGATAGAAAGCATAGCGTGATATGCTAGACTAAAACAACACTCATTAACTAGAAAGATTGACTTATCCCTTCTTGAATTAATTCAGAATATTTGCCTCACAGTTTGAGAAAGGCCAAGTAATTGTCGACATTGACAACCTAGATCTACATTTATCAATGATGTTCTGTGATGACTTCAGAATGAAATGTAACCACTTATTTTGACAGTACTAAAAAAACTGTTTATTATTGATATATATGATTTTTTTTACAAGAAACTGTAGGTATATTTGCTATTTTTGTTTTCAATTGGAAGTGGTAATAATAAAAAATCCTTTTTAAATATTTTTTTATCTGTGAATTTTAGCAGCCTTTTGTTTAGCAGTTAGTTTTGTTCAACAGTTGGATGATTTAGGGAAAATTAATAGCTCTACTACTACTTCTCCCACCAAACTCACATCAAAACCACGGTCAGGTGCTGTCACAACCGAAGAAAGAAAGGCATGCTGACCGCTAGGTGCACTCCACAAATCTGTTGTGAAATGAACACACTGACCAGCAGCCTTGGAAAGCTCCGCTTTCACTGCTGAAACACAGGGCCGATACAATGAAAGTGGAACGTGACGGAACTGCGTATTGTGGAGCCACAGCCGCCATCAATTGTTTGAAAGGCTCCCCTTCAATCATGGAGAAGGATGCCCCTCCAACAGCAATGAACTGACCAATAAGTTGCGTTACTTTATTGGCCTGCCGTTTGGGCATTATTCTCTTGGAGTGGAATGCCCCAAATTCTTCCAGGGTGGGCTGGGCATGCAGTGCTCCAACCTGCCTTGGTCTCTGGCTGCCAGCACTAGCTGCTGCTGCTATTGGCTCAGAAGCAGCTGTTGGGGTTTTACCACTGTCTCTGGCAATGGTACTAGTTGTTGTTGTAGTACCACGGCCACCAGCTATGCTGCCTGCACTACGTTTTACTTCTGCATCTTTCCTCAATAGCACAGCGTTGTGTTGAGTGCTGAGGTGATGCTTCACTGGTAAAATGGCCACACACTTTCCCTCTGTTTATTAGCTTCCCCCAATGTTTGCACTTTCCATAGCGCCCTTCTTCAACATTTTCAAAGTGCTCCCAAATTGGGGCACACATAGCCTTGGGGTGTGCCCTGGGTGCTGCTTCTACTGCTCGGGGTGGATGAACAGCGGCAGAACTAGTGGTGGTGGAACTGGTGGTACTACCAGTACTGGCCATAGTGGGACTGCTAATTGCTTTAAGTCTAGCAGATTTGGTAGGTTTTGCTGCTGCTGCTGGTGGTGATGATCGTAGCGGAGAAGGTGGAGGCTCAGGGGAAAATTGTGCACTAGTCATTTGGACACTGCTCCCTGAGGAATCTGATTCCTGACCACTCATCTCCTCTACTTCCTCTGGCTCATAGTCTAGTTCTTCATTAGCCAGATCAAATGGAATTCCTGCTAGGCTGGAGCTAAGACTGATATCGTGACTAGTAGTAGTAGTAGTAGTAGTAGTGCGAGCAGGAAGAACAGACTCTGCACTTGGCCTCTCAGGCTCCTCTGGTACCTCGCTAGCTGGATTTCCAGTACTATGTGTAGCCATCTCTCTAACTGTCTTTACAAAAATATTGTAAGGACTTGGTGGCTTGCTAGAGGTACTAGGAGGACATGGTGTGGCGGTACCGGTGGGAACAGTAGGCGCAGCACTAGTGGTAGTAGAGGCGGTAGAGGTGGTGGTGGTTTTCCCTACGAAGGAATGAGATCGCTTTGGTTTGGGAAAACCCTTCTGAGTCTTGCTGCTAATTTGGCTCTGCTTGGTACCTTGCATGCTGCTCGTGGATGGGGAAGATGCTGCTTGGGGCACAGAGCGAAACACACGCTTCATGGACGACTGTGCTTTATTTAGCGACGTGAAGACGTTCACGTGCTGGCTCAGGTTTTTCATGAACTTCTCCCCGAAGAGAAGGCTGTTTGCATCAGGGCCCAGCTCCTTGGACGCCAGGTCGGCCAGCTTCACATCCAGCTTATAGAGGGTGGCCTTGTGCCGTTCCGCTGAGATGGCGCAGTTAGCGTTGCCCAGGAGAAAGAAGCCCTCTGGATCCACTCCCGAAGCAAATGGGCATCTAACGGAGAGCCCGTTGCCAAGGCCTCGTCGGCCATCTGGAAGGCCTGGACTAATGGGCCTGTAGCGTCCAGCAGCTTGTACTGTGCTGCTCTGAGCCCCAGTTCAATACCCTTCCTAGGGTCTCTTTCAGTGCCGAAAAAGAAGGTGACGAAGGATTGGTCAAATTCAGACGGGGATCAAAGAGTGGGAAGCCGAGGAAGCCCGTGACCTTGAAGGGTTGGTCGGGGGCCGAGGTTGAAGGCTTGGGGAGATCCGGAGTCAAATCCTGGCTGAAGTCAGGGACAGGGGGAGAGTCAAAGTTAGAAGATCCGGCCCGATATTCGTCCAAGACCTCGTATTCCTCTGCCAACTCCCCGGACGGGGAAGCGGCCGGGTCAGACTCCGCGGGTGGGGGGTCTCTTGAGGGGGGCTTTGCCCTTGCCCGAGGTAGAGGGGACTTCACCCCAAGGGCGTTTGCGAGGGTTTACCCGGTCGGTCAGAGAGGGAGAGCTATCGGCATCCGAGTCCTCTCCCCCAGGTAACGATGGCACAGTAAGCGTTTGACGGGCTGGCTGGGCCTCTACTAAAGCAGCCGGGAGAGCTACTGCCAGGGCCTATCGAAGCCAGGCCTGGAGAGCCGCAGGTAAGGGTGTTTCGCATTCGTCGGCCATAACTACAATGGTGTGTTTCTGAAAAACACAAACAGAGGGAAGATGAGCGGGGTGACTGAAGTATAGTGTGGGGTTCACCCACCAGCCCAATAACTAGCAATATAATCAAATATAAACCAAGAGGGGTTCATCCCAAGCAGAGGCTATAAAAGGTGGAGAGGGAGAAAACCCTCAGGTACCACCCACCATGGGCCCTAGAAAGGGCATTATCAAGGTAGAGGGGATACACTCAATACAGAGGAAGGGGTTCACCCTGGGGCCCAGGGAGGGCCAGTGTCATAAACATGTGTAATGTATCCAGGAGCAAATCTCACTAAAGAAGGGTTCACCCTCAAGTAAAGTATTCTCCTTTTTTTAATGTATCTAGCTTCACCAGGAATTGAACTACCAGCTTTAACTCTGAGAGACACAGAACAGACCCACTAGACCAGCAGGTGGCGTGGATGGGAGCGAAGCCAGCAATTGCTCTATAATAGAACCCGGGAAGAGATGCGGTCAGTAAACTGCACCGTGCCGCGCTAGTATAAATCACGTGGTCGGCGAGCCGCTGCGTGCCATTCGATAAAGGTAGAAAACAACCACACGGTCACGTGCCGCTCAAATAAGTACACACGCGGGCAGAAATGAGGCCTGCATCGCAAGAGGGGGGACAGCACGCGGCCGTACTCTACACAAGGACGCCGCCGCGTGGCAGAAAGGGAAAAACTCGATGAGCCGTATGGTCCGCAGGACCAGCGGCAAGCCTTCGAGGAAAATGGGGAAAAAGAAAAAAAAACGGGTAGCGAACAACAGTGCCAGAGGACACCCACATGGAAGGTAGGTAGAAAGGAAAAGGATCAAAGGGAAAAGGTGGCCAAAACAGGCAAACAGACAAACCAAATAGGTATCGAAAGAGAAATAAAACAAAGCAATAATTCGATAAATAATATATAAAACAATAATATCAGTACATCTAGAAAAGGAACAATATCGATAATTGGAAAGTACTCACCTGGTGGTCAAGCAGCAAAGAAAGAGGAGGTGTTGCTGGATGCTTGGACTGTTATAGGGTCCTGTCACTTTTGATTGGTTGTTTCTTATGTTTGTTGTTAACTCCTTTGTTGCTGGAGGTTATCAGTATAGAAGGATAATGCAAATATGAAGCCTCCTGTCTTGTGGTAAAATTGTGATTATCGAGTTATATCATACTCACACACTCTCATACAACCAACCTAAAACAAGGGTTTGGAAGACCCTTGATACCCCAAAACTATGTCAAATATAGGAAAAAAATAACCCCATATACATAGTTATTTTTGACGCGAAGTGAGTGGCAACGCGGGCGGGTCGAGTTCTTATAGTGTATTGTGGGGAAGAAAAAAAAATAATAATAAAAAAAAATTGAGTATATGTATAGTATGTATAATGTGCTATGCTATATTCACCACTATGTATTTGTGATATTACATTTTATAATTATGCATAAATCCATGTCATTGTGTAAACTTAAATCGTATATATTTTGTGTAAAATTGTTTATCTAGCACTAAACTATAGGACTAGATTATCCACTCAACCCTAATACATTTATGTCAAAAGGTGTGTAAATAAAATACTAATTACTAAGTTATGCTTAGATTACGTCTTCCCTAATTCGTAGTTCAAAATACATCTTAAATAATACATAAAAATTCATAATACGTCATAATTCACAATGCCTGTTCATAAAAAAATCCATTTATATCTACTCCTGACCATCTGCGTTATCATTCTTATCATTTAACCATTTCCAAGCTGTGTCTGCTGTAGGCAAACTGAGCGATTGCTTTCCTGACCAAACAATCAATTTAACCGGGAACCCCCATGCATTTCTAATGCGACGGGATCTCATGGCTAAAGTCACATCATTGAATTCTTTCCTTTTCAATCTGGTACCCAAAGACAGATCCTGAAAGAATAGTAGGTTCTTAAATTTTTCATCTTTTGGAATAATGTCTCTGGAGGCCTCCATGATCTTTTGACGTACACTGAAGGCAGAGAAGCGGATTATTACATCCCTTGGTTTAGAATCAGCTATGTTCTTTGGTTTTGGGATTCTGTGGACTCTTTCTATGATATCTTCTCTCTCTGCTTCCGAAATACCCATATTATTAAATAAATCAGCTAGGAATTTTCTAATTCTTGTTCAATTTTTTCAGATATACCACGTATTCTTAGATTTTCCCTGCGAGTTCTATCTTCTCTAATACTCTTGTGTAATCAGATGAGAGGGTCGTATATTAGGGCTAAGGGATAACCTTGCTGATTCATCCAGGTTCCCATCAGATAAAGCAAGAGAGATGTTTCTCTGATCTTCAATTTTTTAGAGCCCTGGGGTGAAAAAATGTATGTCATTTTTTTCTCTGTTTTAGACTCCAAGTCTCTTTTTCTCTTTTTTTATACTTAATCTATTCTTTTTTTGTAGCCATCTTATCTTCTGTTCTGTTATATATTACTTTATATTAGTTCACATGGTATAAATTGTTAATATTCCGCTTTTATAGCAGCATATAAGGAAAGTGAATGCCTTAATTAAAGTACTGATATTCAGCTGGAGTCCAAGTTTGATTGTTATCAATTAAAGGTGCAGATGGTCTGAAATATTAACCTTCCGCAATCCTTTATACATAAACGGCTTTTTAATCTTAATAACGCAAGCAGACCACTTTTCTAAGTACAATTACTCAATTATATAGTAAATGGTATATTATGCCGATGCAGGTTATTATCATTCCGCTACTATTCTGCGAACTGAATGATTAAGGCTCCACTCTAAATAAATAACAAATAGTAGTGCAGGTAAACCTTTATCTTCGTCCACTCTCAGAGAAATGCATCACAGGTCTTGTATCCTCACCATCAGCACACCTTTTGAATTAATATTTCTCATTTACATGATTGAATAATAAAGTCCAATTCACTTAGTAGTTCATCCCCTTAATATTGTTATATATTTAATCCGGTTAATTTATGGTTAACACCGCAATATATATTAGATTGCAATCCAGCACACTTCTTTTATTCATGTATTGATCATATCTTAACTTTTTATGTCATTGTAGAAAATCTTTATATACTTAGAGTGTATAGTAAATTGAAACATAGGGGTTAAATTATAAAACCCCTTACTCACGGGTTTACACTCTCCAATGATCAAACTGAAAAGCTTTGTCTGGATCTGGATTAAAGATGCTATCGGAATTTCGACGAACTTAGAAGCTAGCTGTTCCCATTGTGGTGAAGTTAATTTCACTGCCGGATAGAGGTCTGCTGCATGCTATTAGCCGGGACACCCGAGCTCAGTGTCTCTAATTGGCCTGTCTTTGCTCCCAGTCGCGGATGAGCGGAGTTAGAGCAGAGTAGTGCTACTTCCTCGAGCGTCTCACGTCAGCACGTCTCACTCCCGAATATGCAGTAAACTTGTGCATCTGGATTTATAAGAAGTAAAATTTTAATGAAAGTTGCCAGTTTCGTCAATTCATATGAATCTCCAAAAACAAGGAGGGAAACAAACTCAGAATTTTCATTTCATTTTTTTTCTTTTTTTCCCCATGGCAGTCCCATTTTGCAGAATGCAGAGAGATGAGATTAATACAGATAGAATGGGGGCGGAAGAGAAGTGCAGAAACATTTCACTTTCGCAACAAATTTGTTTTCATTATTCTGGCCGCCCCGTGAACTTCCCTAAAGCCTCCAAGTAAGATCTCCCACATTACTCCAATCAAGGAAGAGGGTGTGACTTTCACCAAAGTTCTGTCTGCTTCATGTGCGATCTTTAAGTGATAATTACTATAAAGCTCTCATAAAGTTCATAAGCCTGCTTGAGCTGGGCGATAAAGGCACCCATAAGTAGCCCACTATCTTTTTAAAACATTCCAGATGGAGAGAGGTACGCTAATGGTTTTATGCTGCCCTAGACCTTCCTAAACTCATGTGACCCCCAATTTTTATTTTTCACACCTTTTCCTCTGTAAACCCCACCCTCCATCTTGGGCTCCACCTCTTCCTTTCTGTAAAATAAGCACAGATTCTCAGTACCTACTTGCATATTGTTTTGTGCACTGTTTCAATTATTTTACGAGATATTAATATTTTATACAAATAGTGAAAAGTGAAAACAGTGAGAGACAGAATAACCACAAAAATCCAGAACAAAGCATTTCAAATAAGTTATAAACTGATTTGCATTTTACTCAGTGAAATAAGTTATTTCATCCCCCATAAATCAGCAAGATGTCTGGCTCCCAGGTGTTTTTTTTATAGAGGCAATGAGCTGAGTGCTCATCACCTTAGCTTGTTACCTGTATAAAAGACACCTGTCCACAGAAGCAATCAATCAATCAGATTCCAAACTCCCCACCATGGCCAAGACCAAAGAGCTGTCCAAGGCCGGAATGTGCTACAAGAAGGTGACAACAGTTGGTGCGAATATTTGCAAATGGAAGAAACATAAGATAACTGTCAATCTCCCCAGTCTGTGGCTTCATGCAAGATCTCATCTAGTGGAGTTTCAATGATCATGAGAACGGTGATGAAGCAGCCCAGAACTACATGGGAGGATCTTGTCAATGATCTCAAGGCAGGTGGGAACATAGTTGGTAACTGAAATCCTGCAGCACCCGCAAGGTTCCCTGCTCAAGAATGCACATGTACAGTCCCTTCTGAATCTTGCCAGTGAACATCTGAATGATTCAGAGGAGAGCTTGGTGAGAGTGTTGTGGTCAGATGAGACCAAAATCAAGCTATTTGGCATCAACTCAACTCGCCATGTTTGGAGGAGGAGGAATGCTACCTATGACTCCAAGAACACCATCCCCACAGTCAGACATGGAGGTGGAAACATTATGTTTTGGGGGTGTTTTTCTGCTAAGGGGACAGGAAAACTTCACCGCATTAAAGGGACAATGGATGGGGCCATGTACCGTCAAATCTTGGGTGAAAACCTTCTTCCCTCAGCCAGGGCATTGAAAATGGGTAATGGATGGGTTTTCCAGCATGACAATGACCCAAACACACACGGCCAAGGCAACAAAGGAGTGGCTCAGGAAGAAGAAGCACATTAAGGTCCTGGAGTGGCATAGCCAGTCTCCAGACCGAATCCCATAGAAAATCTGTGAAGGGAGCTGAAGGTTTGAGTTGCCAAACGTCAACCTTGAAACCTTAATGACTTGGAGAGGATCTGCAAAGAGGAGTGGGACTAAATCCCTCCAGAGATGTGTGCAACCCTAGTGGCCAACTACAAGAAACGTCTGACCTCTGTGATTGCTAACAAGGGTTTTGCCACCAAGCAAAGCGGTCAATTGATAACTTTTTGAAATGTGTTATTCTGGATTTTTTTTTGTTATTCTGTCTCTCACTGTTCAAATAAACCTGCCATTAAAATTATAAAATTATTATGAATTAACATTTACTGGTAAAACTTTTTCCTATAGGGTCATTTTATATTCAGGTTTTTTCTTTTTTTCATAAATTAATATTCAGATTTTGGGGGGTCGTCTTATAATCGAGCATATATGGTAATTCAACCATGTCTTTATGGACCTTGTTTTGTGCACTTGTGTACAGTCACGCTGGAATAGAAAAGAACCTTTCCCAAACTGTTCCCACAAAGTTGAAAGCATTGCATTGTCCAAAATGTCTTGTTATGTCCTCTTTAGCAGAGTGGAGATTTACGTTAAGGGCATTATATTTACTATGATTAAATCTGTAGGCTAATAAGGAGGAGAAATGAGCTATTTTATATAGGTTAGGTTATGACATCAGGGGGGTGGATAAAGTTAACAAAATGTAATCTGCAAAAAGTGTAATGTTATAACTGGTATTGCCTACTTAAATGACCTCTACTAGCAGTTCAAGGTAGATTGCAAACAATAGTGTCTGTATGGGTGACGAGGGGGTTGCGTAGGATGTACCGCCACTCTCTCTAAACAGTGGCGATTCTAGAAGCAATATATAGGGGGGGGGGCACGCAAGATACCAACATGATCATTCAACATGGGAAGCCTAAAGCCACAATTTATTATGACTAATGCTTAAAATAAATATTATAGAGTAAATAACACAATACCTTAACTTTTCCACTAGATGATTTCGGGGCCTTGAATGTTTTGTCCCCTGAAGTCACTACAACTTTAGGAGGCCATTTTATCTCTGGATAAATATAAATGAAATAATTCCAACTGTAAGTTAAGTGCCAGGAAACAGATGACCAAACACACACACCAACACAAGCTCTGCCACACCAAAACCCAATCATACACCAGGACCGGCTCTGCCACACTGACACCCACAAACACACACACCAGGACAGGCTCTGCCACACCAACACCCAAACACACACCAGGACCGGCTCTGCCACACTGACACCCAAACACATACCCCAGGACAGGCTCTGCTACACTGATAACTAAAAACACACAATCTATGTCACTGACATCTACATCAGGATGGATTTTTCACACTGCATTGTTGTTTATACCCCCTTAGTGTTTTTGACCCTTGTGTATTGATGCCTCAGCCAGCACCCTTTTAGTATAGATTAATGTGGTGCCCCCACACTGTTGTATGATTGCCTCCAGCCACCACTATTTGTATTAATGCCCCCAGCAAGCCCTTCCCTTTATTATTGATTTATGTGATGGCCCCATCACATATACACGTTAGACATGCATTTTTAACTACATAATGAGTACTTATCTCTTTGAAGTAAAGTCTATTGAAACATTAATACACAAACCCAGCTTTGCATGTATAGATCAATTAAAATTCACTTGTGATCTCAGCACTGAAGGTATATATATATATATATCTCAAATAACCAGAATCAGACATACAAATCCTGTATTTGCAGGTATACAATAATAATATATGAAACATAGCATTGCAGGTATAGATCAAATAAATACGTGGAAACAGCATTGCAGGTATTAATCAACTGAACATGACATACCAACCCTGTATTTGCAGGTATACATAAATAATGTATGGAAAAATAGCAGACATGGATCTACAGAATAACACAAAAAACAGCTTTGCAGGTATAGATCAATTGGAATTCACATAAAAACACGGCATTAAAGGTATATTTAAAACCCCCTAAATTACAAGCATAGATCACAGGTTGCACACCCCAAAGTCAGCCCTTGGGCCCACACTGCCCACATAGAACCTGGCCAGCACCCAGATAACACACATAAGATTTGCCATCTTTGTCCCCAAATAGCCCAGCACAAGTCAACTTTGTCCCCAAACAGCCTAGCCTGTGCCATCTTTGTCCCATATACACCCTGTCTGTGCCATCTTGGTCCCCAAGGCTCAAACATCCTGCTAGTGCCATCTTTGCCATCAATTATACAGCTACGATAGCACACAAACAGCTTAAACTATGCTCTCGGCTAGATTAGACAATTCATCCACATATTAACTCATGCTCTCCCTCATTTAGACAATTCATCCACATATTAACTCATGCTCTCCTTCATGCAGACAATTTATTCACACATTAATTCATACTCTCACTAACACAATGCATCCACACATTAATTCATACTCACTCATTCACACTTTACTTATTGTCCCCCCTTGCCCCCCTGTAGCGACGCCACTGTCTCCAAATTGTAGGGCTGCAACTAACGATTATTTTAATA